>JAWWMK010052216.1:0-177114 GCA_035047105.1 Galeopsomyia nigrocyanea | reverse complement strand
ACCTAAAAGAAACACACAATATACACTGTACACATAGGTGGTCGGTGTGTGTGTTTCTTTTAAAAAAAAAAAAAAAAAAACACACACACACACACACACACACACACACACACGGTTCTTGATTTCTCTCATGCAGCTGCGTCCGAGGATTTCCTTTCGCGCTATATTATACTCCAGCAAGCTTTTATCGCCATCTATTCATGCCTCCCTCTACCATTTCTCTCTCTCTCTCTCTCTCTCTTTCTCTCTCGTTCGCGTAAACTGCTTACGGTCGCTGCTTTTTTTCTCTCTCTCTCACTGAAAGAGAGTGTATTTTTTTATCGCGGCAACGATGTCGTGCTCGTTTGTAGTTAGCGACCACTACAAAACTCCCCTTCCCATCCCTTCTTCTCTCAACATTGTGTAGGTAAGTGTGCGATGAGGCGGCTTATCTGCCTTTTTTTTTATACGCGATAAAGAGCCAAAGCATAGCAGTACGTACATGTCTGTGAAAGGATTATTTCCATGCCCTCTCTCTCTCTTCACTTCGCTGTAGTGTGTCAAAAGAGTGCTTTGGTACGATTACTTCATTATGCAAGCTTTGTTTTTACGTTGCGGCTTTTTTCAGTTACGTTTATTTTTTGGTTTGCAAATATGCTGTAGAATGTGGAAAAATTGTATGGTTAACGAACTCACCGAGTTGGAGTTTAAAAATAAATATGAACGAGAGTCGATAACGTGTATTATTAGATCTCGATGGAGCGTACAGTAAATAACTAAGGGTGTTGTTCATCGCTTCGTTCGTTATTTTTTTTTCAATACAGGTAGTTGAAGTTATCAATTGAGAAATGGAACTAATAGTTAAACAATAATGGCAATTTCATTGAATAAATGTACATCGGAATTCGAAAGTAAACACTTGAGGCCTCGACCAATACGAATAAATATGTTTGTGATATGCGAAAGGGATGGAAAAGGCTTATACAAGTTGAACTTTAAATTCGAGTCAATTTCACGGGCCCTTGAGTGAACTTTATCTCAACTTCAAACTTTGAGTCTTGCAATTAACGCCTGCAGGAGTGTAGCCTATCTCGCTCTCCCTTGCGAAAGTATGGCTCGAAGTTCTATTTGCTACACAAACTTTGTCTAACATTCTTCACGTATCTAACAACTTGTCCAACAGCAATAATAATAATTCACTCTGCGAATTTGATTAGAATTGCTACGCGTGTTAGGCAGTTAAGTCTTCATGCTTCGAATTCGGAAAGCCTAGTTATTGTATAGTTACTACCCCCAACTTTTTGAGAATTGCCTTAGTTGTTTCTTCTTGGGAACTATAATTTCGTGAAAAGAAGGCCTAATTATGTTTTTCTCCAAACACCCACATGTATATAACGAAAATTCGATTATTTAGTTAATAAAGTCTGCAGAACAGCTTGTTACAAATTTATTCTTTGATCGAATTCCTGGAAAATAACGTCGTTTCCGAATGAGATGGAGAGGGGGACACCGGGGGCATTTCATCAAAATGCAGCCCACATCATCGAATCTCCGAGTCCAATTCCCCATTCGTGGGACGGAGGAGAAAGTCCGAACGTCGAAAAGCACGTCGATCAAGCATTTTGACATGGATCCTTTTTTTTTTTAAATCGCGCGTGTCCCCTCCCCGGCAATTTCGATCCGTCACACATTTCCGCTACTCGCGCGTCGGACCCCCTTTCATCTATATCCACTCGGCTTCTCGCCGCCCGCCTCGAACTATCCATTTCGCTCACTCGCTCGCTCGCTCTCTCTCGTTCGTCGTCGCTTATATCTTGTGCGAAAGCTTGAAATTTCCATTTCCCAGGAACGCGCCTCAACTTCTTTTGCCGATACGCGCTTTAAATCTGGTTTTGCTCACTTTTTCTTTTTGTGAGTACTGCTACGTACAAGTGCTGAAATTATTTGAAGGTTGAGAGATCTATCGCTCTTTTTTGTTGCGAATTCGAGAAAAAAAAATTGGCGATTGAATTGTAGGTTTGGTTGATTGAGACTTTTTCTCACATATTTGTTTTTGCAAATGAAATGTTGTTAGTTTACTATCGAATATTGGAGGTATACATTGAGCTTTGTCTTTTCAAAAGCTCTGTTTTTCAATAATTTTCCAATTTGATTTGATGCACAGAGAGAATTGAATAAATAACTCAACGTTTCAAATTTTTTTATCACTCGGAGTAAAGATAAATATGAAGTTTTTTCATTAATCCATTTCGTTTTTGGAAAAATTTACTTGGACGACAGATCTGAAGATGAAAAATTGTGTCAATCTTCAGTACAAATATCGAAAATTGCTAACAAAAAATAATTTTATTATAAAATAATATTTGCCCTACTATATTGAAAGATAAAAATGCTCGTCATATCGTTTATAAAGAAACTCTACTTTTTTATATACGTCACGATGTTTATATAACAACTATATCGACTCCACGTGCAAGTTGGAAATTCACGAGTAACTAAAAAATAAATCGACAATTATATAGGTTATTTCCCAGCACTGCGAGTTTCTCATCTGTTTTATTGCGTACGTGATCCTCGTTTAATCGAAGGACTATAAGAGCGAAAAAAAAAACAGAAAAAAATCCGATAACATGGATTTCTCTCCGTAATGAATCTCTGTTCTTTTTGCTGAAATTCGATGTTGAATTTTTCAAAAGAACATAAATACTGGGAAACGTTTTTAATTTTAGGCAAGTTCGTTTCATACGAGAAGTTATACGTTAACGTGTAATCCTATATTCTTCTTTTTTTTTCTACGTGAAATACGGATTCAAATTTCCAATTTTCAGCTGGATAATGGATTCATTATACGGCCTTCGAGGAGGAATAGAGAATACAACACTGCATTTCGTGATTACAAAAAGACGATAATCTATTGTTAAACAGACAAGAATTGAAAATGACTTAAAAATAAATCGCCTATCTACTGTGTATACTGTCTCGTACTAACTGATAAAAAAAACTCTAATCAACATTATCGAGCAAAACTTTTTCCACTCAACAGTAATTGAGATTTACTCCGAATACATAATCTCAGTGCTCTCTTGATTCATGAATTCTTCACTTTAATCCCCCTGCGAGCGGATTAACAACAACGTAAGTGGCGCGCGTCGACTGGAAATTCGCGCGAACTTGTTGAAAATTTTCGCAGCTCGAGCGCCGCGCGTGCCGAAGGGTCAAGCGCGTTTATCGGAAACTTATTTCATCAAAGAGGAGCTCTTCCTCCACTAAACGAGCCAACAGCAGTGCGGTAACACGGTACATAGGTATACACAAAGCCTCTCGGTACGTAATAACCATCCGATAATATCGCTTGAAAGATCCCCTCATCTTCGCTCCCCCTTCGAACTATTCCAGCCCGCGCGCGTTATAGATATATAACTGACGCTTCAATCATCGCTGTGTTGGCCAAAGTTTGCACGCGCGCGCTTAAAGATTGACTGCCAAGTTTCGCTGGTTGTGTTGTGTTGGGCGCGATAACGACTGTTATTAATTATAATTGCCGCGCCGATTTTGCTTTTTCCCCGCCGCCATCACCACCACCGAGTTAATTAAGGCACGAAGAGAGAAAGAGAGAGAGAGAGAGAGAGAGGGAACTCGCTTTTGATTTATTGGCTCGAGATGCGCATAATCATTAGTTGCACAGCTATGCTGCACTTTCTTTATTCTTTTTTGTTTTCTGTTGAGCCTCGTTAAACTGTCCGCGAACGTAATTTTTTTTTCATTCTTCCTTTAGAAATGGCTAGCTTCGAGTTTTTAATTGGGGTGTGTGTGTGTGTGGGTTTGTTGTTTTGAAAGGACTGTATTTTTTTTGCCGTTGTTTAAGTGTAGGTTGTATTTCTGCGTAAAATTGTAGTGTAGCAAGTTCCGAAGCGGAAATATCAATTACGATAATGTCGTAGTACTTTTTTTCTTCGCGGAGGTGGAGAAAAATGGTATCGTGATTGCGTGCTGCGAGATAAGTTATATGTATGGACAGAGTAAACATATACAATCAGAGTAACAATAAATTTTCTTTCAGTATCATCTCGTCAACGATTGATCAGAGCTTTCACATGAAATCTTTATGAAAATTGCCATAATAGTTTACCTTATTAAATAAAACTTGTAGGTACATAAAACGTTCAAGCTCTAAGAAATGTACTCGAGGTAAAGGACCCTTAGAAAGAAACTTTCATAATGGCAACTCAAAGAATCACTTAACCAGCGAGTCTCTTAAACCACGCCATGAAAATTCCAATTTTTCTCATCTCTTTGAAGCTTCAATTGAAATAAAATCCCACGATAAAGTTAGTCGGCGCGAGCGAAGACGCGCAGCTGATCCATGTAAAGCAAAAAAAAAAGCGATCTTCTCTCCCGCGAATTAATCCTTATTGCGTCGTCGCATTTTTTGCTTACAAAAGGGCCATTCCAAAAGTTCGTCGTGGGTATTAAAACTCGGATGAAATATTCATTACCGCTGGGCGCGCGAGCGCGAGAGAGAGACTTTCGGTTAAATATTCATGCTGAAAAGATTGATAACGAAAAAAAAGGAGCAGAAGGAGGAGATGAGAACGCGTCGAGGGAAAAGTATTAATCAGGTACGGGTATTATGCATATGTATATAACGTGACGTAGCTCTTTTTGTTCGGTTATATCGAGTTTCTTTCGTAAAAGTGTGCGTGAGAGCGAGAGAGAGAGAGAGAGAGAGAGAGAGAGAGAGAGAGGAAAAAAAGTGATTTCCTCGCAGTATAACCACTCCGTCCTCGGTATCAAGTATTTAAAATCTGCCGGTCTTGCTCTCTTTCTCTCGGATTTCACTTTGCATACGTTCAGCGTCGACTTTTAGCCGAGCGATACCGCGGTAGCGCTTGGGAAAAGTGATACCGATTCTGTTACTTCTCTGTACTTTTTATTTTTGTACGGCAAACTTTTTTTACTATTTGCATTGCGCGTGTACGATTTTTTTTGAGTTACTCGTTTTTTTACTTTATTTAATGCACCATTTGAGGTGAAATCATTTAATCGTTGTAATCTAAGTTGAAATTCCAATCTTTGAATTGGCCCGAATAAAAATACGCGAGGCAACAATTTGCAGGCAATGAAATGCGCCGCACTGATTGAAATAATTGGTATTCATCGAGCAGAGATGCGCGAAAAGCCAAACAAATTCCAAACGTATTTGCACAATCATTGAATTCCACAAACATTCCAATCCAATCACTCTGCCAAAAGTAAAAAAAAAGAAGAAAGAATTCGCACGAAAAATAAAATAAAACAAAATACAAAATCTCATCGTAGCTCGCTACGTTACATAAAAACAAAGTCGCGCAAATGGAACTCGGCTTCCGAACTTGATCAGCGTGCAGTTCGCAGCTAGCATTCCAAAATCAGCAGCAGCAGCAGCCGCTCACCCGGCGGCGATTGCCTCTCTCGAACGAACTCGCGTGTGCCGCCAGAGAGAGAGAGAGAGAGCCGACAACTTACATCCATCATATTCGCGCTTGCAATTCTCTTGTTTCTTCTCCTCTTTCCTCTCTCGAAAGAAATCCGCAACACGTGCGCGCTACTTTCTCCCGGAGTTGATGCCACTCGCTGCTACCGGTTTATGGCTCAGTCTATTTTATGGACGTTTACAAAGTTTTCGGCGAGCGCTGAGAGATGAAAGATGCTCGGAGTGGTAAAGTCTGCGTATAGTCAGACTTGATTGTGGAAAAGTGTAGTTTGCCTCGAGAATCGCTGTTACCTGCAACGTACAAAACTTATTTTATTGCTGTAAGTTATTTTCCAAAGAAAAAATTACTATAATATGTTATTTTGCGATGCTCGACTAAACAGCATAATTTAGTCAGCGCGAAAATAGTCGTTTGTCCTGGGTTATGCGGCTGAGACGTCAACGCAACGTCTCCTTTGAAGTGGTTTATATGGTTTTACTCAACGACAAGAAGCTATATTTGGAAGCATATATTACGCCAGCTTAAATATTCACCTCATGGTCTCGGTACATATTTTATTATGATGAAGGCGCGTCTACTCTCTGGGGGTGTTTATTACTCGACTGCTGCAACGTACATTCGCGTGACGATGATAATGCTAATGAACCGTAATATTGAAATTTTCCATTATTATGATGCACAAGAAATCTCGAGTCATTTGTTTCATCATTCAATCGCACCCTGAAAAAAAAATCAAATTAGTTTGTACCTCAAACCCTCATTCACACTACCAACCGATTCACCATGCAAATATTTATGCAGTTTACGGTATATATACGCATAAAAAAAAAAGACGATGCATAATGGATGATCGAGACACACATAGTATATAGCATACGACGACGCGTGCGCGCATTATTAAAACTTTGGTGGAAACTTGAAGCGAGAGCGAGAGAGTGAGAGAAAGAGAGAGACAGAGAAGAACGTACAAATTCACGTTACGCGGCACTCACATTTCCATACGGCGAGCGGTGCGCGCAATGTTGGAAATTCATGCAAAACGAATCGTCGCTCGCTCGCCGCACCTCTCGATTATAAAGCCCTCGCGCTCCGAGAGAGATAATTCGCAGGGAGAGAGAGTGGCCAAGTAAATTTCTAGGGATGCTGGGGAGGGTTGCAGAGAGCGTGATTTAGTGCTTTTATGATGGGAGGAGGAAGGGAGAGAGAACCTCCGGAACCTCGTCAGACGTCACGTAAGCGGACCCTCCTCCTACCCGTTGCTGTTGAATTATACCAGGAATGCACTATACACGCAAATGCAAGCCCACTGCCGGGGCGCTTGCCTTTATTGAAGAGACCGAGCAAGAGAGAGAGAGA
Source organism: Galeopsomyia nigrocyanea (assembly GCA_035047105.1). Lineage (NCBI taxonomy): Eukaryota > Metazoa > Arthropoda > Insecta > Hymenoptera > Eulophidae > Galeopsomyia > Galeopsomyia nigrocyanea. The sequence continues at coordinate 170,305 of JAWWMK010052216.1, read as the reverse complement.
GAGTGAGAGAGGAGTTGCATTGCCAGCAAGTAATACAGCTTGCGAGTACTACTGTCTGCTAGCTGCTCTAAGGTGTTGCTGAATGAGGTATAAGAGCTTTGCGATGCATAATACCTCGATGTGTCGTTTTATCGGATGAATATTATCGAGATTGCAGGGATGCATAATGTACTTGCATATTTTGAATTAATTAATGTAATTAATGACTGTCGAAATGAATAATAAAGGCTTTTCGGCTGATTGAAAGCGTTGTAATTACGAGACTTCGAGCGCTGAGAAATAATCAACTCGTTGTTCGCAATAATGACGCTTGTTTTTTTTAACGCTGATGAGAATTTTAATGGGAATATAACGTTGGCTATTCATTATTCACTCACGTGAAACAAGGCTTTTACGAAATATTGAATAAGAGCGTTAGTGTGTTCGCGTGAATTATATAAAGCTTACAATATCGTCAACCCCACCCGCAACTAAAATATTCATTAAACAATTTGACAAAAAAAAAGAGAAGATGATGTAAAATTCAAAACATGAAGAAAAAAAAAGAAAGTCGCTTGGCTTTCACGGAGCGGTTCCTTTCACACGCTCGACTAACATCGCGCAGAGCATCCGGATGCGCGCCTGAGAGTTTGCAACTCGTGCCACATAATATTCTCGAAAATAAAAGCGGAAGCCCCGCATGCGAGCGTGGACTGCACCGCGTGGGACGACTTAGTTTTCGACGCGGGTTCATTTCTTCTCCTTCTTTTTTTCTTCTTTTTTTTTTTCGTTATGTACTTTCTCTCGACTTCACTTACTTTGCATGAGAATCTCCAATGCAAAAGCCTCGCGCGCCGGTTGAAAACTTGCCGCCGAAAAAAAGCAGCGGCATTTAGACACGTCGATGCAGCTGCATTAGCGGGAAAACGGGGGACGACAGCTGCGCGTCGTTTAATGTACGCGAAAATTTCGTCACGCGCGTTTTGCAAAGTGAGTTTGATTCTGTTGGCAAGTGAGTTTTAGAGGAAAAAAAAAGAGAAAAAGTTTCCTCTAGGCTTTTGTGTTTGTTTTTGGTTTTAGAGTTTGGAATATCATTTTTCAGTAGTACGGGTCAATAAACGTGTCGTACTTTACAATCCAAATGACGTACGTAGTAAAAATCGAGCCAATTGAAACGACCGACTGGTTGCCGCGTTATTGACTATAAAAAACAAATTGTTGGTTATTTTTCAGGTCTAAACCATAAAAAAATGAGCATAACTTTATACGTTCGCGAAAATAGTAGCTCACCGCGTGTGCAGATACTTCATCATAGTAACTCTTTCTTTTACGCTCACGCAACGAGACATAAAAAAAAGGCTGTATGAACATTGAAATAACGATATTCTAAGAAATCGTTGTTGACTAAAAGATTGAAAAAGAAATAAAAATTGATTTTATTCAACTTTAAGAATTATTAATATCAAGCTTAATGAACTCAAACTATCGAACATACTCGGCGAAAAAAAAGGTGAGCTTACCTCATTAGCAAGCATCAACGAGACAGCCAAATAAAACAGTCGGCGCATCTAATCTTGTAAGAGAGGCCGAGTGCTCGGCATTTATATAGCACTGTCGAGCTGGCGTCATTAAACGAGGCGCAAAGCGACAGCACTAGCAAGCCCCTAGAGCGAATAATACACATTTAAATACACGAGTCGGCCACCTGGTCTTTTCACCCTCTCTTTTGTCTAACCGAGAGAAAGAGAGGTAGATGCTTATAAAACGAGTGCTATGTCGTCCTTTCCGATAAAAGCGCTTCCTCTTTCTCTTTGAGTTGCAGCGCGTACAAAAATATGAATGTGCCGGTTTTTTTTTCCTCTCCCTCTTTCTCTGTGTTCAGCGGCAATTTGCCTTGTGCGCGCGCGCGCAAAAGTTGTTCGTTTGCGTCAGGGGGATTCTTCTTTTGTATCCAACAGCGTTTCACATGTAAAATACACCTGAGCTTCCCTTTTGTTCGCGATCTTAGACTTTATTTCGCTTATTGGCTTCTTTCGTACTTTTTTTTTATTATTGAGGGCTCGCATACACACAAATTGACGTCGTTTTCTTCGAGGAAAGAAGAGGGCAATGCTTGGAAAGAGGAGTTTCAATACCATCGATGCTCCATTTACGGTCTGTCTTCGTTGCAATAGCGTTCCACTTTATGGGCTACTCTTTTTTTTTTCTTCCTTTCTTTCTTTCTCCTTTTGTTCGACGACGTTTGTGATGTAGCTGTGCTCTCTTGAAAAATAAAGCAAGTCGAGTTATTGCGGTTATTATCTACAGTTTGATAAGTAAAGGCAGTGAGGTATTGGAATGTAATATTCGATTACTAGGAATATTTTTCTAATACTAATTATACTTTGACTTCGAGGTAGCATTACTCCTAAGGGACACTCGGCGTTACTTTTATTTCGAAATTCAAAAAGCTCAATTTGTTACGTTTTTTCATTTCTCGTTTACTGAAATTAAACTTGCAAATGAAATTTTTCGTTACTGCAATGCTTGGTTTATGAAAGCTGGACGTATTTTTCATTGTAAATATGAATGTCAAAGTTATATTACAATTTGTATAAAAAGTTATTACTCACATTTTTCATCATTTTTTTTTTGTAAAACTCTTTATATAATGCGAGATTAAAGTAGAAACCACCTTCGTAAAATAACTTCATGTAAGCCGATTACATCAGTAGTATAGATCTATTGTAGTCAGCCAACGCTGATCGAATCAATAGTTGAACAGTCGTAGTACAATCGAAGTTACACAACGGTCCTCGATTATTGTGCAACTTCGCTCTGCCGCTATATATCGAAACTATTCGCTGTGAATCTCTAGTAGAATAATAATTCAGAGGCGTTTGTTATTTTTCAACGTCAGTATCGCTAAGTTATATAATCCCATTATGTCTTTATGAGTTACATAAAAGAATCATTCTATTATCGAAGTTCAATCTGGAGTTTCACGATTCGAGAGTAAATACAATTTACAAGAGACGTAGTAGTAGTAGCAGTACTTTGAAAGGGAAAAAAAATATTAGCAACGCGCCGAGCAAAACTTTTCATGCTTCGTTTTTCTTTAATTCTCTCGCGTATTATCCGTTCAGCTTCTTCGATACAACACCCGCTTCTCTCTCTCTCTCTCTCTCTCTCTCTCTCTCTCGCTACAGTTCGATCGCAGCAAATGAGATTTTCTCCGTATCGATGGTTGTGTAAACGTACACAGAGAATCTTTATTACTTTTTTTGCGAAAGTATTATAAGCGATCGTAAAAATTATATGAAATGATTGTTTGCGCGCGCACGAGGGACAGAAAATGGCTAAAAGTTTGGACGTATAAACTGCGATTTCGATTGTCTTTTGAGTAACCTCGTGCGTGTGACTTTTCTTTTTTTTTTCTTTCCCCGAAGTTTCCAATTTTTACAAGGGGGATGAGAGTCAGAGCAAAGTTGCGGACGACCAACGTGCGCCGTTGGGGATTTGTACTACTCGTGCGCGCACGCGGAATGTGCCATAAATTATTTTTCTTGTGGTTCGGCTCTGCTAGCTGCCGGCTCGCCGCCCGAGACACGCTTGAAACTTAACTACGAAAATTAAGTGGACGCCAGTCTGTATACTTTTGTTTTATGGGAGGAAAAAAAAAACGTAAGTGTAGCTTTTTTTTTTATTTCTCTCGACCTACATGTACTCATGCGTAATATAATTTTACATTTAATGGTCGCGTTTCTATTAATAAAAAAATGAATAAAAAAAACTTTTTTTTTCGCGAAAATAAAGGAATAAACCAGCCAGAAAAGAAGCCTAATAAAATCGTCCAGAATCCTACGAGGCTTTCGTCAATGGAATTCCAGCCATAAAATATGGTAGCGCGCAGCGTCGAAAAGACGCATTATCATGCGAGAGAGAAAGAGAGAGAGAGAGAGAGAGAGAGAGAGCGAGAGAGAGAGAGAGAGAGAGAGAGAGAGAGAGAGAGAGAGAGAGAGAGAGAGAGAGAGAGAGAGAGAGAGAGAGCGTTGAAAGCTGAATTATTATCCGCGCAGCGATCGAGAGCAAGGTCGTTCGAATAATGCATGAAGGCGCGAAACGATGGAAATATTCTCGCGTCCGCGCGCGTGGCCACTAGTATATAGGTGCTCACAACTGCTGTAGGGTTTTCGGGGTTAAGCTCGGATAAAATGGAATGAATTACGTCGTTTAGAGGCGATTAGAGGCGACTCGTGCTGCCGAAATGATTAGAGGCCGGAGGGTATATATGCTTTTTCGCGAAAAAAAGGAAAGGAAAAAAAAAACGCGCGAGAGGGCTTATAATTAATTCGCTTGTTGCATTAGAATAAGCTGATTATATACTACGCCCGAGCTTTTCACTCGCTCGAATTGCTGACGAACAATCAGCGAGCACCTGCTATTTTAAAACTTTTGCGCGTTGACATCCATTTGCAGTTAAATAATGTTGGACGAGTTTTTTTTATCGCGTTATACCTCGGGAACGCGCGTTATAATTCGATCAATTACGAGCGAGAGGTTTTCTTTGACGTGCAAATTGCTCGGGCTATGAAAGAAGTTTTTCGGAATTTCCCGCTGGAACTTTCGTTATTTTCAGAGAAATTCATATTGAAGCTCACGAGGAAAATTCGATTTTGGCTTGGACGTCGTCGCGGTAGACATGCGAAACTAGTTTTTTTTTCCATATCAATTAATTTCAGTTCTGTAGAATTATTTCATTTCTGCTATCGATCAATAAATAATCCAAAAAAGTTTTCTCAAACTAAATTGTTCACATTACCAATCACTAATGTCTGCCTTTTCTCGCGACGCCTATTTCCAAAATGCCAATCAAATCATCGAAATCCAACGATAATGGCGCGTCGAGTAATTTCAGAGAAATCCTCGAGAACTACGAAGAGAGCGAGAGATAGTTGTCGAATCTTCGGTTATATATTCAGCGTCGAAATTCACGTCGCATCGTCGTCGTCGTCGTACCCTCTTTTGCATCGTGCGCGAGTTTGAATTCAAGTCAAAATCGCGTCGCGCGACTCTCGGCATTCGCCGCACTACCTTCCTCTTGTTCAGAATTACTGTAATTAGAGAAAATGGTGCTCTCATCTCGCGTGTGGCTCGTAGCCGTGGTTTGACCTGACACTCGGCGCCGCATTTCGGTATTAATTTGCCTCTTTCTTTTTTCCTCTCTATACATCTATCTAATGACCCCATCTCGCGCGCGGTATTGTCTATGAACCACATTCTCGCCTCGTTGCCTGCATTTTCAACTTTTCGATGGGTTCATATGTTATGCCGGATTTTGAATTTTAGTTCTCATTTTTCAGAGAAGTGAGATTTCGTGGTTAGATTTTGGAACTCGAAAACTTTGCTACTAGATGGTTCTGAACTTCATACCGAGATAATATTCGTTTTTTTTTTTTCACTTTCTTTTTCATTTTTGTTGCGTTGCGAGGTTTCGGCTGTATTATGTAATCGCGAGATTGCAGGGAACGAGCCATCTGTTACCTTACTGATGAGGCTGCTGAGTAGACTCCCTCGTCAGTTATAAAGAATTTTAATTTAACTTTTTTTTTTCTTCTTCGTGTAATTTATGAAGATGTCATAATTTACGATTGTACGTAAAAAATTGATTTTGCATAATTTTCGTAGAAATTTAAAATTCAAATCAAACGGAATAACGTCGCACTGATGTCATATCGTAAGACGGAACTACAATATTCTCCCTACACAGTTCCCTTCCCACATCCAAATAACTCATACTAATGACTCGCGCGTGGAGGGTTGCGGCACGTATATAACCGCAAAAGCCGCAGTCGCAGCCACGCGCGACGTAATATTGTTTCCGGCGTACCGATAAGAATCGGGCAATTGACGTCGTCGACTCAATGAACGTTCGTAATCCCACATTCATTACGAGACGGCTGCTGCTGCTGCTAGTGCACGAACAATGGGGACGCCGTTTGCAAAATTTGCTCTCCCGTAGTGCGCCGCCGCCGCCACTGAAAAGACGCTCGACGCGCAAGCTGATTACGGCCATTCGACGGAGAGGCCTCGTGGCCCATTGATCTGGCATTCGGCCCGATATCCAATTGAGCTCGTTAGGCTCGCTTTCACGCGTATCGATCTTTTTTCTTCTCTTTTTTTCTTCCGTTGCCTCTATGCCTGATTAAAAAGTACGATTGTTTTGGGTTTGTCGTATTATACTTGCGTGTTCGTTAGTATTGTTGGTGGGAGCGTATAATTGGGTTGAAAAAGGCTGGTTATTTTTCAAATAATGAGGCAATTTAAAAGAACAAAAAATATTTGCAAGTAGCAAATGATTTTTTTCATTCGTAAAATGAGTATTAAAATGTAACGTAGGATTTTATTTGCTTGCAGCGAATATTTTAAATGTTACGAACTTTTCGAAGCAAATGTTAAGACTTAATCAACTAAGATTACATTCTCCATAACATTGAAGAATCCAAAGTCCAATATGTCTAGTTATGTAAGGGACGTGAGTGAGGAAGAGAGCAAGTTTTAAGTACCATCATGAGTACATCAACTTCAAAGATTGCCAAGCGGGTCGAAAATTTCTAATAAGCTAAATCTCCCTTCGGGTGAAGTTAGTTATACAGACACGGCGCGAAGCGATGCGAGATTACCTGTGGCATGAATAAAAGAATGGCTTTAATTAAACTTCGGAAAAGTTATTACCCCTTTGAGTGTGCAGAGAGGGTCACCAGCGGGTAACTTCAATATATCTGATATGATAATTTCACGTATAGCGGAGATTTATGTTCTTACGGTTAAAAGCCTAATAGAGAGATAAATCGTGAAAAACGAAATAATCGAAAAAATAATCTCCCTTTTTTTTCATTCACAAATGTTCTATTTTATCGCGCGTATTCAATTCATCGATGCGATTCTGCTTTAGGCATCGGCTACTAATTAATGTAACGATGCTAATGAAATTGGAGATTATGTTGCTATGATTATGTTGCATATAATGATAATCGTTCACCGCGAAATTAGGACACCTTTAATTAATTATTCAAATGGCAGCGACCGCAATGTGCCGATTACCTTTTTCTCGTTAAATACAAAACAATTTTTATTTTAATTTTATTTTAATTATATTGAAAATTCGGTCGAATTCGAATTCCTTTGAAATTAATTCAAGCACGGAAATTTCAATACTCTTTGCACAAATTTTTCAATTGAATTGAAACATAACATTCTCATTTGGGTCAGAGATAAAATTAAAAAGCTGAAAATTCCTCGCGCACTTCATAATATAAAAATTATAAAGCCAAAAGAGTATCAACTAGCCTCAGCTTGAGGTAAAAAAAAAAGAAGAGGAGAAAAAGGAATGCGAGTCCTTCGAACTTGTTTTTTTGTCCATCAAGTTTGTGCGTATGTATGTGTGTGGAAACTCGAGGCAAGCGTCCTCCCCTAAGGGAGTTCGTCGACGCATTCTTGTCGCGGAATGATATATGCATGGTATTTCGTGGCCCTGAGGCATCGGTCGGCAAATATTAGTGGCAAGCCACACGGAGCTTTTTTTTATTTCTGGCCATTGCAAGGTATATCACCTACTTATGGACGGGGAAAAAAGACTCGGCTGCAGTTTTCTCGTGTCCCCTTCCGTTTTTTTTTTGCGTGGACGCGTGTGTTCAATGGCACTTTTGGCAACCTGTTGACACTGGTTCTTATTCAGTTTTAAATGACACCGTGGGTACGTAAGGAATAGAGATTTCAAGTGCCGATGTGTTTATATGCTTTTATTGCGAGCTTGAAAGAATATATTTCACGCAGAGACGTTTATTTCATATGAAAAATAAAAAAAAGTGCGCGTAAAACGTTAATATAAGCATTTTGAAAAAAAATACAAGATCCTCGGCAGAATACAAATGACACGATAAAATCCTTCTCGCTTGTTTGATGTGAAGTACGTTGAGGTTCGCGCGGAATTCTCCGTGACGATATAAAATAAGAGTGGTTCATAAAGTGGGCAAATAAAAAATTCGAGCAAACGCGACAAGAACAATTGTACTTAACAATTGAAGAGAAAAAAAAAAGTGCTCCGAGAACTACGACGTGAATTCGCGAGATAAAATATGTAGGATAATTTAATGTTGTGTTTGCGCGCAAGACGAGGTACGGAGGAGGTAAGGGTAATAAAACATTCTTTGGAGCAAGGGAGTGAGCATATACGGTGAGTCTAAAAGAGATTTCATCAAAAAAATACCATGAATATCATAAATGACGAAGATTGCAGACGAGACGCCAGCAGCAGCAGCGAAGGTTTGGCCTATTTTATGCGGCGCCCTCAGGCTTCCGTTATTCTTTATACAATAACGCTGTATACTTCCTGCCTGTGTTTGACGTTTTTTTGTTAGCGACATTACAGAGTTGGTATTGTACGAAAAAAAAAGAAAGAAAATACAAATAATTATCTTAATTAAGATTTTTTTTTTCGTCGCGCCTCGAGCTATTTTTCTAAGGGTATACCGAGAGACGAAGGTTGGCTCGTTTATTGTACTCGTATGTGTGTTACGTACTATTGTGTTCCGTGCAATAGACAAGACTCTATATAAACGAAAAACAAATCGAAAATATGTTCTCGTGAGATCACAAGTCTTATTAACTCGGAAAAGTTGTGAAGCCAAGCGGAAACGTCAAAAATAATTGCCTCACCTTAATTCCGCGATCGAGCAGAAATTTTTTTCCCATTTAATTTTTGCACTGCAGCATTCTTTTCTTCGAAGTTTATAACCACGCGGATGGGCGCAACGGAATCTTTTCTCAGCGTCGGAGAATTGTTGTATATATATATATGCGCGTATAGCAGCAGCTATTCGAAAGTGCGCTTGACAATTTTCCCCCGGCAGCTGCGTCAGGCTCTTCGCTGGATTATACGACGAGGACGACGAGGACGACGGCCTCCACTGTATTGTCTTCAATTTCGCTCTACTCCCAATACAAGAGAGGACAGAGAGAGGCGCACGTATTTGCTACGAATCGTAAATAAATGTACAATATTCGCTGGATTTTTCTCGACGATCGTAGCGAGATGATCGAATGGCTTTTTTTTTTCTGTCTCTCTCTCTCTCCTAAGATTTTGCTCGACCAAGGAAAAAAAAGAAAATGAAACGAGTGGTTTATGGTTTTAATTACGTCATGCTTTGACGTCACCCTGGAGTTATTTCCGATGAAATAAAAAGTAAATCTTTTAAGTAGTACGAAGCTCGCTTTAGTCAGACGCGTCCTTGAATTTTTTATGGACAGCATAAGCATGTAAACACAATAACTGCGAAATTAGCACTACTGCGTGTTATTGGGTGAGATGGAAGTGTAATAGGGTGAGCAGACAGCAAACAAAAAAGCAATATTGCACGATGGGCAATTAGTAGGACGATCGAGATACTGCGAGAAAGAGAGAGAGAAAAAAAAACAGCAGGACGAAATTGCCGATTGATTACTCAAACAAAGAAAATACCTTCTTGGAAATATCAATCTCAATTAATCGTCACCCTCCATAGAAAGTACACGGCCATGACGATCCGTCTTGGAAAGAGGAAATCCCGTGGCGAGACATCGGAATCACGTTCCGCGCGCTATAGTCCCAAGTACAAACAATACGACTTTCCTCTCTCACTCTCTCTCTCTCTCTCTCTTTGGTCTTCTTCGTCGGGGCTCTTTAGCTGGTTTATCGCTTTAATTAAAATTGGAAACGACGAAAAATCACGGCAAATAGCGCGAAGAAAAAAAAAGAAACGGAGTCGCCGCGTAATTCGCAATCAGCTAACGCTGATCTATCGGCGCTTTAGAAAGGCAACTCTGCATTCAATTTGCAGGCCGCGCGGCGACGCGCCCATTTGTCTTTATTTCCCACTCACGCGCGAGCTAAGACTTTGTTTTTCCTTTTTCTTCAAAGTTTTCTTACTTTGTTCGATGTCGTTGCTGCGTGTAAACGTACATTGTTGTGATCGATTGAAGATATTTGTTCTAATGGTACCTAGCGAATCCGTTGTTTGTTTTACGACCGAAAGAAAGAAACAAAAATGTAAACGTCGATTTGTCCGACTCTATCGGTTTCTTACCACTTAATTTGTTCTCCATTAGTGTTCTCACATGCGCCATTAATATTTTTACTCGCCGTAGCTACACGTCGTAGAGGTAAGTGGAAGTAATCTCTCAAGCTCGACCGTACTTTTTTTGCCTGCTCAGGGTAAAGAAAAAAGTAATTTATGTTTACTACGAAAAGCCAATAGTCGACACAAGGGTATCAGTAAGTCCAAAAAAAAAAAAACGCTTACAAAGGCGTTATCTTGTAGTGGTGACAGTGTGATAAAGAATATAACAAGGTCAGCCCCTTGGCCTAAAAAAACGTATACACACACTGTGCGCCGAGGTAACCAAAAGAGAAGACGAAAAGAAGAGAAAGAATAAAAAAGGTGTCCCGCGGCCTTTTCTTTCTATTGTCGTCTTGCCGCCCTCGCTCCGCTCTGCTAGTCGAGTCTTATCACTAGGCCTTCGGTTCAAGTTATTTTTTTTTCTTGCTGGTTTTTTTTTTGCTTCTGTCTCGTTATTGTTGTTATTTTCTCTCAGTTTTTTTCATCGAAATTTCCAACGGCTACGTTATAAATCTTTGAGCGTAAGACGCGCCTTCATTTCACTATCCGACGCACGTACATGTCAGATTGTTCCTATCGCGCGTCGGCGAAAAAAAATTTTTTTTTCCTCTCTCTCTCTCGTTCGCGTATTTTTATTTTTCACTTCTACGCCTGCCTGCCTTTATTTCCTCCTCGCGCGAGCGTTCTTACGGATTTTCTTTATATTCTGGCTCTTCTTCTCTCCTCGTGTTTTTCCTCATAATCCTTTCTATCTTTTTTGCTCTACTTTTCTTTCTTTTTTTTTTGGCCTCACTCGGATTTTTTTCCTCTGTTATTTCCTAGCACTCTTTTATTATTGTTTTTATTAAAGTTTAGTTTTCGTTTATCCTCGCGTTGAGTTGACGTGTATTTTTACTCATTTTATTTAAAAAAAAACATTGAATTTCGTCATCGCAACTCGATTTGTCCAAAGCTTGTATTATTTATTTTTGTATTCACAATTGTGTTTGATTCAAGAATCAAATGATACATTTTATTCAATCGAGAACGTATCTTTAAAGAAGTTTCATTCTTTGTAAAGTTTTTTTTTTTTTTACTTTTTACACTTCGTTGATTCTGCTTTCACATAGCTTGCACCGCTATATGCATTGAAACATTTCAAACGTAACATTCTATTGCTGGAAATTTATATGATATGAACATGAAACGTTCCAGGACGTATGATAAAATTGCATTCGAGTGATATCCGAGACCTATTGAAGTATGTGGATACAATGCCTTTTTCAAATAACCTTTGCAAATATATTTTTTATTAGATATCTGCATCCTCGTGTCGCTTTCCTCGAAGCGTTGGGCTTTATTCTATTTTTCGCAGAAAAATATAAACTCCAAGCTATAACTATTCCACGAAAGTACGTAACACGTACTACTCCCAAGAATACCAATAGCATAATACGCATTATCTCGCGGCTAATAAAAATACAAGCGCGTACAGCAGAAGAAACGAAAATTTAATACGTCATCTCAACGTACGTCCTACTTATTCTCTCTTGACTTGCAGCATGGCTGATCCTTCATTTTCCTTTCGTTTTCTCTCATCTTCCACGACGTGCGCCGTCCATCCTCATTTCGCTTCTTCTCTCTCCCCCCTTTTTTACTCTCATCTTAATCCTTGCTTTTCCAAGCGCATCTATCTCAACTTTGGCGCGCGCGCGCGAACAATCGCGATCTTTGATTTTTTTTTCCACCCCGGAAATGCGCGGAGGGAATTGTCGATGCGAGTACGAGGGAGCCATGAGTTTTCGATTCTACGCGTGATTTTTCGTTAGAAATCCTCTGGCTCATTGTTATGCATAGCCTCGGATGGATTTTTCAAACTCACGCGCCACTGGATGTATCGATATCGATGAGTCATACTTGCGGAATTTCGAGTGAAATGATTTTTGTTAAATGTATGTATGGAAGATTTGGATTTTTTTTTTGGATTTGCGAGGGCGATGACGTTTGAATTTTATATCGACGCATACGTTTTTTGGCTAATAAAAAATGCTACGATCGAAAGAGAGAATTTTAAAATATATTGCAGTTGAATTCGTTGTACTTTTTTTTCAATAGCGTTGGCAAATACGAATCTGGCCGCAGTGCTTTGACGATTTATTTTTTTTAATATTTTAAATTACAGTAGAACTTTGAAAGAACATGGTGGAATTTGAAATTGCGGGTGCACTGGCCAAGAAAGGTCGTCGTCGTCGTCGTCGTCGTTGTAATGAAAAATATCGATTTTTCAAAATTAAACGCCCGAAAGTCTGTACAAGAACTCATTATTTTTGCCGAAGTTTGCAAGCATTAAAATGGTTTTAGAATGTTGAACTGTAATTGATAGCATTCAATCTCTTGGACGATACGCCACCGGAGATGTCAGATGCGCGAGAGGGAAGGGAGGGCACGTCATTAATCTCAATTATTTTGGAAAACTCGCGTGTTAAAAGCGACGGCGTGTTACATGAAAAAGGGGTTTGATTGTTTCAAAACCGGCCTCGATACGCCAATTAACGGCGTTGAGAGCTGCCGTCAACTTTATGAACGATCACTCTCTCGAGCTAATTTATCGAGCCGACGTGTTGGAGTAATTCGATAAAAAAATAATGGAGTTAACTTTTTTTTGGGGGGAGGAGGATTCATGAAGTTGAGGATGACGTTTGAATTTTTAACTGGGAGTGATTCGACTTTTTTATTCTTTTTTCAAACGTTAACGAATTTTGATCGTTTCATGCGTTTTGGAATAATTTATGCCGTCGTTAAATAATACGGATATCATGAATGAATTCAATACTTCAATTTATTTTATTAACCCAATCAATATCCTGCAATACGAGTTTACGATGGTTTGTTTTCTAGAGAAATGTAGGAATAATAATAATAGTGAGTTTTATTCAAACTTACCACTGTACGCTAAACTTCATTCAAGTTTTAATAATATTGTTACAGTTTTCGCGTCAAAATACAAAAATATGAATAATTTCGGATGGAAATTATAATATTTTCACTTGATTGATAATAGTACAAACTTCCAGCCAAAAAAATAGAATAATTCTAATTTTTTTCTCAATAAATAATGTAAAAACTTCACCTACAAAATATTCTAATTAACTTCGGAAATTCCAATAAGCATCAATCGTCAGCTTTGGCACAGCGTCCATAAAAAATAAAAAAAAAGTCGTTCACCTCAGGGAGGTAGGGTCAAATGATCCGTCACAGTGATGGAAATTCGGCGAGTAACTGTAGTAGTAGCTTGCAGCAGCAGCAGCAGCAGCGGCGGCGGCGGTAGCGAGGCTCTCGCTGATTGCAAATGCGATGTGAAAATACCGAAATTCGACTGCGGGTGAATGGCATGATTTTCCACGAGCGCTCGGTTCGCCGCACACGCGTCATTTCATATGCGCCCCCGCGCTCGCCCTTTTACGCTCTCGCGCGTTCCGACTCGTGTTAATAGAGTCATCTCGAGGGGATTCGAAAATGTAAAAAAAAGAGTTTCGTTTTGATTAATCAACTTTGACTTTGGGTTGTTGGATTAGAAATTTTTTTGCTAGAAGAAAAAAATAGAAATACACGTGCGTGTCGACGTGATATAAAATTTTTGTGTATGCGCTAGCTAGAATTAAATTCTCTTTTTCGCTGTATGTAGATTTTGAAACCTAATACCTGCGCTATGGTTGTTTGATTTCGCGTATTTTTCGAACCGAAAAAATATCAGCCGCACGTGCACGAAGAAAAAAGATTACACGACCACTCCTATACGAAAAAATTTTCATTATTATATACGTACACTCGTATATAATATCGACAAGTCTTATTCCCTCCCCTCGCGCAGACAACTGTCATAATATATATATATTGCCATAGTTATAAGTTCAAGTTGAGCCAGCAAACATACTTCCACTGTCACAAACGCAGATCTCTTTCTCTCATATAGCTTGGCTACTAACCCAGAGAGAGGGAGAGAGAGCGAGAGAGAGAGAGAGAGAAAGAGAGTGAGAGAGTGAGAGAGAGAGAGAGAGAGAAATGGAGCATTCGACATGCATAAATCCATAACTCGGTGATTACCTCTCTCTCCCGCAAAGCCGCAAAATTAATCGGGACCTCGAAGGAAAGAAGAAAGAGTGTCTTGGGGAGAAAAGAGGGGAAAGAAAAGCTGAGATTGAAAAATGGAGACCTTGATTGGGCTCTACAAGGGCTTAAGGCTTTCGCCTCGAGGAGCGAGTGTTAGCTGATAACTACTACTACTGCTACTACTACTACTACTACAAGGGCTTTTGTTATTTATTTACAATCAGAGGAAAAGGGCAGAGAGCAGCGCCTTTTGATGAATGAATGGGTATAAAGGAAGCTCGTTAATTTTACTTGTGGTTATCTTTTGTCCGAGTATTTTTCATTGTTTGATCGGATTGACGAGGAGAAAATTAGCAGAGATAATGTTTATTGCAAACACGAAGATACATCATATTTTATTAATACGAGCAATTTGAATATTTCTCGAATATATATTTTCCAGTGAAAAACAATACAAAACGTACTTTTGAATAGAAAGCCATTCGAGCGTGAAACCAACAGATTGATCGCAACGCTTTAACGACTCTCGAGGCATCACGATTATCGACTACTTACTACTATGCACGATCAGTGCCGCAAGCATTTCTCAAGTCATTTCACTTCGACTACTACTACTGCTGTTGCTGCTGCTGCTGTTGTGGCGGTGCAAAAGGGGATAACGGAGCAGAAAACAGAGCTCTCTTGGGCAATAAATGAGCATCGCTTCCAGAAATAAGAGGGTCTACGTTATAAATATACACACTCACACACGCACGAAATGTTTTCATTGTAATTTTATCGGCGAGAGACGCGAATCCCAGGATCTCAATCTGACAAAGATGAATGCGTTATATTCGCGGACGCTAGAAAGCTCCGTTATACGAAAAGTGATTGATCGTCTAGACTTTCTCCAAGGAGGGATACATCGTGTGCCTCCTTCTCTCGCTCTTCTCTTCTCTTTTTGGTTTTTCAACTTCACGCTTCGTATGAATGTATTTATTGTTTCGTCGCCTACTCGCGCATAATGGATTTTTACTCAGTGGATATTGACGTGATGGATTTATTTTTTCTTTTCTTCATAATTACCGGTGTGATTGGAAAATCGTTATTTAAACTTGATTGCTTTACGCGGGAACGGAATTGCATTCGCGGGTTATAATCCTCTCGGACTTTGCTTTCCGCTTTTTGCGGTGTTGACGTCGTTATTTTATGTTTTAGCGAGATTGAAATGGTCGGAGTGGATTGATTGCTTGAATAAATGCGACTGTGTCGATTAGTTTTGGGTCGATGAATTTTTAGTTATGGAAAATTTATTAGATCAAAATTTTTTTACCTTGTTTCTTCGTGAAAAATTTCGCAATAATATTAATTTTTTTCTTGATCGATCTTTTTTTTATTCATTTTCGTGAGATTTATTTAAGCTTTTACGAATTTACCAACTTATTTACATCGGATAAATGCAAAAAAATGTAAGTATGAATTGAATTCTATTTGACTAACTTCCCATTTATTTATAATTACAATGAAAAGCGAAATATATTCCCATCAGCGAGTGTAAAGCTCACTCCCTATTCGAAAAGTGCAATATCAACTTTTTCTCCCCAACACATCGTCAAAAATTCAGAGCACTCTCGGGCCAAATAGCTGGCAATCTTGTTCGGGCATTAGCAATGCCAGCTAAATGGCTTCACTCTCTCTCTCTCTCTCTCTCTCTCTCTCTCTCTCTCTCTCTCTCTCTCCATCTCGCAAAGTTTCGAAAAAACGAGGTCGAAATAAATGCACCTGTAGCACACGTCGACGCCGAGGCGTCAATTAAAAATTTCGCTCACATGTGCGTTTTGCGCGTATAGCGGAAAAGAAAGGAAGAAAGAGAGAGAGAGAAAGAGAGAGAGAGAAAAAAGAAATGGGTCGATCGAAGGGATCGTTAATCCCAGGCCGAGGCTGTGTATCTTCCGCGCGCCAATTTCGTTTCCATTCTCACCGTCTCTGTTTCGCGGCTTCTCATTTGTTTTCTCTCTCTCTCTCTCTCTCTCTCTCACTCCCTCGCTCTCGGCTCGGCTCGCGAGGCCCTTTTGTGCGACTCTCTTTTTTCCCGGCCGGCTTTCATTGACTTTTTTTAATTTTCCTTCGATACCCGGCGTCTCTTCATCTTCGCCAACGCCTTTGTAATCATCGCTTTTTTTCTGCTTTGCTTTGCTATAGCTTCGTCCTTTTTTTTCTCGCTCTCTTTTTCTCTCTCTTTCACCTTTTATCGTTATGAAATCGTATTTTCTCGAGCAGGCGATTTTTCACGGTTTATCTTTTTTATATTTCTGCGCTGACGCAGCGGCCCCCTTTTTATTTTACGCTTTACATCTAGTTTTCTCGTGCGCGGCCGCCACTGTGTGCATTTATAACGATTTTATTGACGTCGAAGTATGCATCCAATGGTCACGAAATAAAAAAAAAACGGAATTCCGGTTTTCGTTCGACATTGCTTCGAAATGAAATTGGTGCGTGTAAATATCGTCTACATGAATTTCCAACGGGATAGTCACCGATGCCTATACGTATCGGGATAGGCTACAACAAATATTGTCAAACTAAAACTTGTAGCGCGTTTGCAATAAAATATATTTTATTTTCGCAGAACTCGGGTGGATTCATTTTTTTGTCGAATAGAATGTTGCGTAAGTTCTGTGATATAGTATTTCTATAAAATACTAATTTTTATTCGTTTTTATTAAAATTTAATTCATGAGATTTTCCATTATACATAATAATTATCTTTAGCAGAAATATTTACACAGTCCACTTTGCTTTTGTTTTTGTAAACTACTGTGTTTTGACCGGACAAATAGATAGGGGATGAAAAATCCTGTTGACAAAAGCAAGAAAACCCATTCAAAGGTAATCAGTGCTTTCGATCCCAACGTCAACGAACGCAAACATGAGAGATGTCAATATCAAATCACAGCCAGAGGGCGAATGCTCCTTTAATAAAAGCACTGCTGACAACAACAACAACAAAAATAGAAGCTTCGTGGCAAACGCATAAAATAACACATAGTCACACGCATACACAAACTCTCTCTTCATTTTCCATCTGGCCTCTCTCTCTCTCTCTCTCTCTCTCACCCTCTCGCAGATTATTCGCTTTTCAATGGGGCGCGATGCGCTCGCGAATAATTTACATGCTAATGAGTATCGGCATTGGCTTTGCCACCTCGTGCGGCGCGGCCCGACGCGACGCGACCTCGTTCGTTGCAAAACTGTCGCTCGCACGCCCAGGCAAATTTCAAAAGTCAAAGCTGTCGTTGCCCGACAAGAAACAACGAGATCCTTTGCTTTTTTTTTCTTTCTTTGTTTGTTTTTCTTTATTTCCTTCTTTTTTTTTTGCTAACTTTCATCGCACGTCTCTGGCTGATGTTTTTTTTTCGTCCGCACGTCGACGCATTGGATAGACAGCGTTCATTAAGGCACCGGATCAACGCGTTTGAAAAGGGTTCTTTTCTTATTTTTTTTTTATATCTGTCTGGACGTCGTTTGAGCTGCTCTTCCTGTTTTTTTTCAGCGTTGGTGTATGACTGCATTTTTCACGCTGCAATTTGTGACTTTGAACGATATGACAGAGTGAAAGAGGATTATTTTATTAATTGAGCGGCTTTTATTTTTCAATTTTCAACAAATGTGCGTGGCTATATACGGTCTACTCGAAATGCTTTCGCAATAACGAATATCAAAGTGTGTCGCTGATTTTATTTTATTGTTGTTTACGTTTCGTCTTTAAATCGTCAGCAATGGACTTTAATATCAAAGCAAGTTCATGCGGATTTCGCAGTTAAAAATTATTCAATGTGCTTTTTGATTTATATTCGCGAGATAATATCCAAGCTGCTTTTCCTTTCTAGTTTGAATTCACATGCACTATTAGATCATCTTCATTGTTAACTTTTTCATTCAAGTCTATCAAAGTCTCGTATAAAAAAAGTAGCATAAAGTAGAAGTATTCACCATTGTCGCGCGCGACTCGTAAAAATCTAGTAATTTTAGCATCGCGGAAGATTTACGAACAGCGCTATAAAAGTAAATCTCTCGCGAGCGGGTATACGCTCGTGGCAAACTTTTTAATTTTCGCCCTCCTCGAAAAGCGCTAGGCGCTAAACAAATTTAAAAGTAATCGCGCCTTCATATAGCCTCGTGTGGGAGTTTCTTATCGAGCGATATCGGTGAACTCGCTTTTAATTTGGCGCGCTTGTGGCTAATTTTTTCCCCCCCTTCGTGTGCGGTGAAGAGAAAAAAAAACACATACAGCAGCAGCAGCACACATCGCAAGAAGAACGCTTTTGTTTCCAAGCGAGCTCTGACGAGGGTTTCTCGTATTAAGCGTCTACTCTCGCGTTAATCTTATTAAAAGAGGAAAATTGTTTTTTACGGAGGATGAATGTTGTAGGATTTCAAGAGACAAGCGTTTTATGTCACGGCTGACGGAATTTAATTCGTGCTACTTGCACTAATTTGTTCCTTGAAAATTTACCTCTTTCGGATATATCGCATTCGCTATATAAATGTGTACATTGCAATTAATTAAACTTTTTTTTTGGAATTACACATTTTTCAGAGAATTTATTCTTTCTAAGTCTCAAAAATGAAATATTAGCTCGGGTCTTTGTCCTCCTCGACTTTTGATTGCTCGCTATAAAATGTGTAACAATGAGCGCTTCCGTAATAAGTACCTTTGCAATGGCAGATATTAAATCTCAGAGAAATTTAAAATTGAAGTCAGCATCCATAAATAACCAGCGTCGCATTCATAAATTACGCGATACTGCAGTTTTACACGATATACAATGCGCGCGCGGGGGCAAACGAGAAAGCTGAAATAAAAGATACGAGTGATTTGACAATCCGGCAAAGTACTTTTACGATTTATGTAAATTGCCTCCCGCCGCACACTCTCTCATCATTTTTTTTCTCGCGATTTTATGGTTTATATGAAATACACGAGAAATGAAACTAAAGTGTAGAACTGAAATTTGTTATCTCGTACGACTCGCGCGACGCGCGTATGTTTTATCAAAGATTAGACTGTTATGTTTCCGAGGAATCTTCAGCAAACGAAATTCATCCGGAGTAACGGGCTTATTAAACTTTTCGAACTTTGCTCTGATTGTAGCACTTGCGGCGGCAAGAAACTTGGCGATTTTTACTCCATTGTCTCATACACGCTTCTACCATTCGAGATAAGTATGTGCTTAACAAACTTTTTATTGTTCTTCTTGTGCCTGATACTGAGGTTATTTTATAATTGCAATGCTTATTTCCCGCTGCATTCTACAAAGTTGCTTGTGGCACAGTTTACAGAAAATGCAATGTGAATAACTTTTTTGTTTGTTACTTCGATATTGCAGATGCTGTAGAATAAGCAACTGAGAAAAATGTAAAAATGCTCTTCATATTTTTTAAATTATAATAACGCTTCCATTGCAGCCTATCAAGATGAGTATGAAAAAATATCAAATACAATGTTTTTATTGATCTATTGTTAGAGGAGCTCTTGTCTTTTATGGAAGTCACCTTATTTGATCCTGTAAAAGACTCTAATATTGAAGCCCAATGCAATTTTTTTTTTTGAGTTACAACATCCAATTGATTCAATTTTATTCAATGTACATTTTTTAACCTTATGAAAAAGCATTTGAATGTTTAAGTGTCAATTTAAAAACTTGAGTGATTTTAATCAATACTATTCAACTAGATTGCACACTCAAGTTATTTGGACGCCTTTCAATATTTTTATGACAAGGGAACATGGATGGCGCAATTTTAATTTAACTCGCAATATTAGCTGTCAAAATTGCCAATAATATAAATAATTGCGTCATGTAATTCTTGACATAGCGATTGCCAGCTGTTACGAAAGAATACATTGTATTTTTGTTTAAATAGTTCGAATTCAATCTCGTACGTTATCTCGGAATCATCATGGCACATTCTTTTTTGTTCAGTTCTTTCAAACTCAATATCGTGTAGCTATGACATATTTAAGTAGGTAATACGAAAAAGAGTTCGAAAAAATTAGCTTCCGAACATATACCGTCATGGGTAATACAAAGTCACAAGATGTGGATAAGCTGTTGGCACCGTATATGAAAAATCCGACCAACCTCGATCCTAAGGACAATCCATTCCGAGGTATAAATAAATGGATATCATCGGTTTGGAAAGAAACTGCACTAGTTTGGAACAGCACTTCAGGGACTCATGTGACTCCATTTCGAGAATTAGACAAGTGGCTAGCGTCGCTAATACCGACCAAACATCAATGGCCAAAACCAACGGTTCCGGGGAAAAAACCATCGGGTCAACAAAATTTGTATCCTAAAAGGACAACACCACCTGCGAAAAGACCAACCTACACGTTGACGACACCTTCCATGAATAATCCAAGCAAGAAACCAACGTATTTGTCGAATTTTGATAAAATTTTAAACGATAGTTGGAATGATTGGGAACAAAACAGAGGCTGAAGTAATATCTGATATTTTTGCCCAATCTTGGAAAGAAACAATAAGTGAACACCAGAAACCCAAAAAACATCCATCAACGTTGTTTGAATACCATTATTCCGAGCTGCGTGATCTTCATTCATAATACCAATCATGCAATGAATGATAGATTAATTTGTCTTTGGAAATATTCCAAATGATAGAAACGTTCGAGTGAACTCCAATTTCGTGCTCCGTTCAATTGTTATTCTTTATCTTTTAAAATACACATCACCGGTGCTTGCACGAGTGGAAAATTTTTTATCAGTTTTGAAGCGAACTTGTATTGCACGATCGTGCTTATTCCGAAATGAAAAATTATTTTTTTTAAATGTACATTTTCATAATTTGCCTATAGATGTATTAGAAAAAAAAGTTTAGAGATATATTCATGAACGATTGAAACTGGCTTTGACACTGAAAAAAAGTATCATATTCTTGAAGATCGAGATAAGTCTGCAGCGTTGCCATTTGCCATTTGCCCTCAAAACGCTCGTAAAACTCACGGGATAGACAAATAACTCAATAAATTCGCACAGAAAGATCGATCTATATAGTCACTGACTTTTCGCAGCAAGTCGCTTATGAAGTTTCTCTCGCCTATACGCCTATAATACAATCAATATCGCAAGCAATTGGCGCGCTAGGGAGAGAGAGAGTAGAGCGGCTGGCGTTGGCGATATCGCGATTAATTTGGCCGACTCGCAAACCGCGTTTCCTAGGGAGACGCGCACATACGAGTACGCGCTCTCTCTCGCTTGCTCGCTCTGGCTAATTGAACGTGGCCGGATAATTAGGGGAAGCGTATGCGTGCATATGCGCGTGTGTAGGTCGCCCTATCGTGCAGATTATATTACGAATTTAAAGGGCTGTATACGCACATGTGTGTGGCAAGCTGATGACGGCTCTCGAAGAAATCGATAGTGCGATTTATTAAATAAATCATTTTTGGGGGATGGAAATGGAGGATTTAATTCTGAGTTTATAATGGAAGTTAGTTTGAAATTGTTGCGATACTTTTGGCAGCTGTAAACTGTAATTTGCTATCGAAAAGTTAAGTTAGAATACTTGACAATGGTACTTAGAAAGTAGCAAACAAAACGAGCTTCAGTTAACCCAACTAAACAAAAAAAGTGCAATCCAACTTGAGTAGTACTACAAGCACCCTCGCAAAATATTCGACACTCGACGGTGAAAAAAATAAAAATAAAAACTCGCCGTACATAGTTGCATACATCCATTTAAAATAGCTCGCACTCGGTGTCACTTCAGAGTGTGAAGTATCGCGATTAGCGCTGGTGCCGAATTTACGGGCGTAGATAGTTCATCAAGGCATCACCGGAAAAAGATCGAGCGAGCCGTATCGTTGATTGTGCTCCATTGTCGCGCGAAAAAGAGAAAGATACGTGCTTCGCTTTTCTCTCTTTTTTTTTCTTCTATCGCCGACGAGCCACCTCGCTTGCCGTATAGTAGTGTCTATTATCCATTGCCAGCGGAAAAAGTCGTGCGTGCAATGTTAATCAGTTGCAGTATACACCCATGCTTCTCTCTCTTTTTTTCTCTCTCTCTCTATTTTTTTTTATTCGTTTCTATGGAATGTCTGATGATTTGGTTTCAAAGGTGATAGGATACTTATACGATATGGAAATACGAGCTTTTGATAATTCATTCAGCTGTAGAATTCGTTTGATATTTATTCAATTGATGACAAAAAAATCTGTTATTTTTGACATCGTTTTTGTATATCTTTGTTCGTTGCACGTCAAAGGTAAAAAAAAATATTTTTAATTGCGAATCAAAGCGAAATAACAACTCTCCGTTAAAATTCAAATATCCGGGCCAATTCGCCGAAAACTAAATCACTCGCAATAACACTGAAAATCCATAAAAGCTTGGGCAACAATTGAATATCCCGTAATTAATCCAGAGCGAGACGCGGTTACCTCCATTGGAAACGCGCGCGCGACACGCAAAGCCAAACAAAATACAAACAAATTGGCAAAGTAAAGCTTGATAATTAAACAGTAATAAAGCGCGCTTGACCGGCTAACGAAAACAAGGATGTTGAGCAAGAGAGAAAGACAGAGAGTATTACCAATTTATGAAGTTTGCCCTTCTTAGCCACAAAGGCGGGTTGAACGGCAAAATTGCTAATTATCCGCATTCATCGCGAGTTGCATAGCTCTGCAACTATTTACCTTTACTCGTTGCTACTACTACTACTACTACTACCACTGCTGCTGGGCGTTATGCGCGAATCCGTATCCCGTTATTTCATTTTCTCGGCAGTGCCCCGCAACGCAACAGACGTAAATACTGTTGTTTACCTGCTACTTTTCTCTCTATCTCTCTTTTTACGTTGTATATGCAATTCAAGAGGGATTTTAATGAAACGCTCGGCGCATTTTTTTCATTAGCGACTGCGTTAATATGCTTTTTAATTGCCTGTTTCGCGCCAAAGGATGCATTTCTGTTTGACCGTGTTACGCAATCTGGATTAACTGTAGAGCGCCGTTGGAGATTTTACGTGTAAAAATTCAAAGAGCTTTTTTTTTTTGCACTAATAACAAAATTCTTGAAACTTGAAATACGTACCAATCAACTCGGCGTAAAATTAAAGAAAAAGACCAATGTAACTGCGAAAGTTTCCCGAAAAATGCTGCAAGTCTACAGTGGATGTAGGCCAGAGTGCAGATAGAGTGGTAGAAACGAAGTGAAGTCACATTATTTATCTTGTCGTCGTCGGAGTAATCATCAAACTCTGAAAAGTATACCGACGAACTGTGTCTTTCGGCGCCGGAAATAAGAAGCAAAAAAAAAATGAGTTCGGTCCAGTATATGTAGTGTATGTGGCACACATATACTTTGCAAAGAAAAGTTGTCGTCATCTGCTCGATATGCCGCAGGTGAAGACGGCAAACTGAGGCAAACAGAGAGAGAGAAAGAGAGAGAGAGCTTTTGATGGCAAAAGTTCTACTGGCGAGGCCGTCACATAAATTGTCGACCGGGGAGAGAGAGAGAAAGAGAGAAACGAAACGAACGCGAGTGCGCGAGAAAAGTCGAGGGGGCTAATGGCAACGGGACTTTGATCTTGCTTGGGGGATAATTATCTCGCGACCTGATAAGGACTTCTTTGCCGGGCTGCGACTGCTGTAGACGGGGCGCGAGCAACGAGTTATTAGAATTCCAAGAAGTACAAAAGTCCGACTGTAACAGCGTGAGCGAGGAAATTCACTGAGTAAATAGGATTCCAAATGAAATTGATTAATTTTCATGGAATCAGGCGTCGGCGTTGAGAAATCCGAGAAATCGTGATTAAATATTATTTTTCTGCTAACGAATTAAAATAAAAAAAGGAATGTATGCTTCAGATTGGATCATTCTCTCGCGCTCGTTTCATACAATTTACATGCTTTGATTAATTTTCTCGCAATCCAGTGCGTTGATTTTTCTTTTATTAATCCTTTTAATTCATAGTGATTACTCAATAAAACTGAAAACCAGAGTAACCGGATCAAATTGTTTCTCGGTATAATTTCCGGGCTCGTTTCGAAAAATCTCGGAGCACTTTTAATTAATATTTTCGTTATTTTACGGAATTTCAAATTCCACGCGTTTAACGTGTCGAGTAATACTGCATTAACTAATTGGACACAGAGGTACATTACAGCGCATTATATTCGATCCGAAAACGGTGTATTATGCTGGTAATATTGCATGTTGCCTAGCGTAGTTACAATCAAACTCGCTATATTGACTTATCCAGTGCGAGGCATATATTTGGACCAGCTCCATTATTAGTGGCAATTGGCCTAACGAACATTATCAAATGGAACCGCGCGTGCGGGCTTTCAATAGCTCTGCGCGGCTAACAAGTCATCGCGTATCTTTTATATAGGTAAAGAACAATAACTCAATATGCACACGCATACACACACACACACACACACACACACACACAGAGGAGTGATCATTCGATTGATTAAGTAACGAAACATTCTTCATCATCGTTCTCTCTTTTGTGAAACTTTTGGATAGCGGGATAGAATCACCGACTACACATCCGCGCGTTCAATCACCCGAAACAAGGAAAAAAAAGTGAGTGAGAGAGAGAGAGAGAGAGAGAGAGAGAGAGAGAGAGCAACAACAGCAGTTCTCGCATGGGATGGATGGGAGAACGCGTGCAAAAGTAATTATTCCTGGAGTTGGCAAACATTTATTCCCAAATGTACGCGGCCGTTACGCGCCTGGTGATCATCCGTCAATCCATCTCTCCCTCTCTTTCTCTCTTTTCTCCCTTACATACTGACTTTTCGTTGTATATAAATACTCTCGCTCTATCATCCACACATATAAATGCCCTGCTCAAGTCTTACATCCAGTATTTGTGTTATTGAAGGATGTTGGATTTGTCAGTCAGTGCTGTTAGATATTTTATATCAAGCAGTAACTGACTTTTTACGGCCGACGATCTTGATGGATCTATCGCGAGAAAGTTTCGGACCGGGGAGTGCCGTTGCTATACTACTAAGTAGGTGGGTCGCTCTTTTTTTTTTGCCTGAAGGATATGTAATGCTTGTACGTGTACGATGATTACGGATCGGATTCGGTTACACGTGTCGAATCGAGATTTTCGAGAACGTTCATCTTTGAAATAAAATATTCAAAAGTTGACGGTTGTTCGACGAAGTTTAACAAAGCGTATTTCAAAGTACGGTATGCTATTAATTATTTGTCAATAGAGCGCGATGTACGACACGCATAGTTGCGCACGAGCTATACTTCGAGTTTAAAGACTAAAACTCCGTGCAAGACACGGACTTCTCTTTAGAAGACGAGACTAAATCAAATTTTCTCCTCTTACCAAAGATTTTCATGCGTAAAACGCTTCTGAAATTCGATTTCGTCCTGGTTTGCTCTCTCTCTCTCTCTTTCTCTCTCTCTCTCTCTCTCTCTCTTACTCTCTCACTCTCGACTTTTACGCGCACCGCGCAATTTTCCGTGCCGGTTGATCTACTCCCGCCAAAGTCTGCGAACTCTTGCTCTCGCTCGCTCTCTTTCTCGCCAATGCTCCAATTTCGGATGGCTAAATAACTTTTCGTGGAAACAAGGAAGTGCTTCTTTCTTCTGCGAGGAAGTAAATTTTCTTACGAGAGATACTTGTACCTGAAAAAAAACAGTCGTTTGCTGGTTCGATGACGTGCGAGTAACTACTGGATTTTTTTTTAGGATTTATGGTTGAAAAAAAATGTGGTGGTATTTTTATATTCGAAATAGTTTTCGGGTAAACGTTGACATGTACATTATCGTAAAAATAACTGATGCGTTTTTATAAATTTTTTTTTTTCAGAATATGAAATACCAAGCACAAAATTCTCGTTAACGTATGCTTCAGAAAAGATTTATTCAAAGAAAAACATATAATATTTGGCACAGATTAAAGCATTCGTATGGAAAAAGACGGCTAACATTAAATCTACGAAATAGCAAGCGAAAGAAAGGAGCCGTTAAACCGTTCGCAGCGCGTTGCGTCGTCGTCGTCGTCGTGAAAAACTGCGAAAAGTTGATTTTCCGCTTGCGAGCACGAGTTGGAATAAGTTTTTCGACTCGAAAGAATGCACCGCGTAAATTTGTCGCGAGCGTACGCTTTTTGATGATTTTTTTCAGTTTTTTTCTAGTTTATTTATATTAACGAGCGTAGAACATTTTTTCCGAGTGAATAATTAGGAAGATCGCGTTTGAAAAAAAAATGTATGTACTTTGACTCAATCGGGTATGAGACTTTCGTATTTGGATTAGCTTTCCCTCACTACTCCCTCGTTTTTTGGATAGATTTACCGTCGAGTTTGACCTGTTTTTTTAACTTCTTAACGCGAACAAATGTCCAGTACAAATTATATACGAGTACGCTAATCGTCGCTTTTGATGTTTTACGTGTTTAGAATATACCTTAAAAGTAAATTTTTCGGGTTGAAAATACACCACAAAAATGAAAGAAAATTTAGTTCCAAAAGCATATCAAACTTTATTCATACGCAAAGAACAACGACAATTATCATTCAATTGTAATAGCATAAAGCGACTCTATATCGCGCGATAAAGAGAATCGATTAGCTATGTGTTGCACGGTAGAATCTCTAGGATTAATGTTAATTCGAAGGATCTGCAAGCGGAGGGTATTGCGCATTATACCCCGGGATATATTCACTGGGAATATTACACTCATATCTTTGTTTTGCGAGCCCAGGTGGCGACTATGTAATGACGCCTTTCGCGACAATTAATGCGAAGATAAGCTACTTCACCCGCCGGAATATTATATCCTTTGATAAATTTCAAGATCCGTACTATTTTTTTTAGTTTCATCATCAGTTCGGTCTCGAGAAATTAGCGAACTAATTTCTGAAAAGCGCGGAATAAAATTTGTTGATAAAGTCCGCTTAATGTCCTATAAACAAGTTGAATGCAATAACTTTGCGACATTAATATTCAGCCATCATATACTTCCTTGCAAACTTGCTCAAAATTTTCGGAAACCCAAGCAACTATAGCCCCCCCTTTCGCCTTCACCCCTCGCGAGCGCAAGTTTCGCAACCTTCGAAGTTTGATATTCAGAAGTGAATAAAAATAGCTTCTATATACCGCCTACGTATACAGTTGAAACAAGACTATCCTATACGGAAAATTAAAACTAGAAAGAGAGAGAGAAAAAAAAATAAATGAGCAAGTGAAATGGTCCGGAGGGATTTCAATTAGTGTCAGTACGACAAATTAGTTAGCAGTTAACTATCATAAAATTTCTACTCTCTTTCTCTCTCGCACGAGCTCATTCGCGTTCGTTAATGGGCCGATCATTGATTTTTTCCACTCGATTCCCACTAATTAGAGTGCTATACATTTTACCCTCCCTTGCGCGCAGGCATTTATCGAGTTTAGTCTTACGACCATCGTAACATCTCTCTCTTTCTCTTTCGCGGTGATGGTGGTGGTAGTAGTCGTGCATCGAGATATATATCTATAAAAATGTCGCTCGTGCCTTGGCAAACTTTAAATCGCCGGGGCTATTATTCCGAGGCGCGACTAGTACTCGCAGCTCGCCGAAAGTTTGCCAATAAATCATCGTATGGCGCGAGGAAAGGCCAAGAGTTGCGGAACTAATAAATATTAATACCCCTCTTGCGTATATATAATCGATCGCGCGGCTACCTCTTGCTCGAGATTTTTCTCATTTTTTTTTACCTTACGAGAAAATGACGAGACGCGGAACTTTGCTTCGTGTATGTTTTTTTTTATCGTCGTCGTCGTCGTGCTTTTGTTAAGCAGATTGGCATTTCTTTCTTCTCATGTCGCCGCCTTGCATTTTTCCTCTTATCGAAACTCAATTTATAGGCTATGTGCTCCCCCACCCTTCCCTTGCTTGAGAGAGAGAGAGAGAGAGTTTTCAAGAATTTTTGCCAGCGTGGTTTCATCAGCCTCCTCCTATATACCGTCCTCCTCGTCTCTGCTGATTTTATTAGGTCTTTTTTATTAGTTCACCGTAGCTCTTGTTGAGTTGGCGCTATTGATACCTGATAAGAGGAGATGAGAAATTTTAAATTGTTTTCAAATTCAATAAACGTGCCCCTGCGCCTTGTGCTGTAGATAAAAAAAACTTCTGTACGGAAAATAACTGTGATCGATATTCAACGTAAAGTTTAATATCGTTTACGTATACTTTGATGAAAAAAAAATGTTTTCAATATATATAGAATGATCAAATCAATATTTCGCTTCACATTTATCAGGTTATCAAGAGTGAAACTGCTGTTGCAATTTTTTTCTCAACCGCGATGAATGATCGACTCGCTCGTACGAGTTTCTCAAAATAAATGATGCCACGGAGGGAAGGGGGAAAAAAAAAGTTGGAAAAACATTGTCGAAACTTTGCCGAATAAAAAACTGAGAAGTGCAACGGTGTTTCCGCGGATACGTTGAATACGTGGGCCAGTACCAACATATAGAAGCATTCCACACAACTTGCGCAACTAAACTCTCTCAGCATATACACAACTTTGTTTTAGAATATCAGTACTTTGAAATAATAATAATAGCACTGCCTAAGCGCGCGGCATAGATAACACAGCGAGTAATATATTATAATTGTGAAAATGGAAGGTGTGTATTTGAAATTATTGACACATGAAAATCAACGCGATAAACTCGAGCGATATTTAGTTTAGCGATGAATTCGCGCAGTATGGAACTTTCTTAGTGTGTTTTCGAAGTTTTGAAAGCTATGCGTTAAGTAAGCACGCACGTGCAGTTATAGAAGTAATGTTTCTTCTTCACCCTATTTTCTAAACTATGGTACAATTTTGGCGAAACTTCTTGAGTCTTGAGAATTAATCCGAAAAGAATTTTCTCAAAATAAACAATGCAAGTCAACTCATAATCGTAAAAGCTTCGTTGTTAACAACCATTTATATCTTCAATCCATTTGTAAAAGCTGTGTGGCAGATATACGCGTCTAAAAACAAGCACACCACATTGTCGAAAAGAACACACGCAAAAAAACAATTTACTTTGCGTATATAGCAGCATAATTTCTCAGAAGAAGACTCAATTTAGTATTAGCATCGAAGAAAGCTTCTTTTGTGTGTGTATATGTGCTTTTGGCTCGCACTGTCGATGATTAATGGTGCAAGCACGGAAATGATAAGGGCCAGCGCCGTGCGCGCTCGGGAGAGCAAGAGAAATTATACAAGAGAGAGAAAAGGCATATATTCGGTCGGCGTCGAAGATATCCTGGCAATAAATCTAATGAGACGAAGATAATAACTCGTCGGGTGCAGACCTGAATTAACGATGGCGAGAAGGAGGGATTGGGTCGCGGCTGTAACTCTCCTTACGAGCCTCTCTCCCACAAAGACTCGGTTATAACATTCCTTTTTTCCGAAAAGCGCGGCGAGCTTCGGGAAAGATTTCTTTTTTTCTTTACGCCGCTCTCAGTTCCCGAAGTATGCAATTAACGGGGACAATGGTCAATCCACTTGTAAATCAGATCGAAGATTGGAAACTAACGTTGGTGAGTTTAATTACGGGGTTACCGAGTATGTATATACCCGCGAGCATAATTACGCTTTGATTGACGTAATTTGCGAGAATTTTAATGGATATCGTATGTTAATTCACTCGACATCGCGCGCGAGAGAAAGCGAGTTTATTTCGCGCCAAATAAAGAAAAATCAGCAATGGGGTGGCCAGATATATCAGCAGCGGCGGATGAGAGATTTTCAAAGGATTAAAGTGAGCGGGCGAAATTTTCGCAACAGCAAAAACGTATTCTGATTTCCGGGTAAACGGACGTGAGCGAGGGAGCGAGCGAGCGACCCAATTCAATTGAAATTGATAGGAGATCATTGAACGCTTGTCGAGAGCTTACCATCCTATTTTGTGCATAATCCCACGATGGGATGAACGTTTTCGAACATTATGAATTCACGCTACTGCCTGCTGCTTCTGTTGCGATTTGATTCCGATATTGCAAATTGCTTCGTCGGAAAGGCTTCTCGATAAATTTTTAGAAAGCTACTAGCGCGAGAGTGACTTTGAAAATATTTCTATGAAAAGTATCTCACGTTACTTGTGAAGACGCTGTTTCCGAGAAACAATCTTTCTCTTTCTTTTGAATTCAGTTGTAGAATTCTTCGTGCACAACTTGCTCCCAACTTTCTCCACAATAAAAGAAAGATACGCTTCAACAAGGAACGTAAAATATTTCCTTGAAACAATCGCTCTCTTTCGAATACTTGGCGTGAATCTTTTCAAAGAACAGAAATTTTCTTATCAAGCATTCGTACTGAAAAACTTGAAAAAGCATTCAAAATAGAAATATGAAAAATCTCAATAATGCAGCCTCGTGCCTCGTGAAACGGATTAATTAATTAGCGAAAGTATGCGGTATTTTCAAATTTCATAACTTACTGGCGCCCTAATGACTTTGGTTTTTGTGGTTTTACAGTGAAAAGTGAAGCTTTTTTTTGTGTGCTGAAGAACTATACGTTGCAGTGTCAGCAATGCGTCCTTTGCGTAGATGCGAGGTCGAGATTCCGGAAATTGGATATGCATTTTTGAAAAAGTAGATGCGCTATACTTGCAGATTGTAATTAA
Organism: Galeopsomyia nigrocyanea; assembly: GCA_035047105.1. NCBI lineage: Eukaryota > Metazoa > Arthropoda > Insecta > Hymenoptera > Eulophidae > Galeopsomyia > Galeopsomyia nigrocyanea. The sequence goes on along the minus strand of JAWWMK010052216.1, from coordinate 139,446 downwards.
ATACATGGTCTCGTACACGGTCTTAGAGTAATTTTTAGTGTGAAAATTGCAAATTTGCAATTCTCGCAACTACCTGTTTGCTAATAAAAAAAATCGTAAAAATATTCTTTTACAAAAAATAAATGAATAGCATTTTTTGTCAGGTCGAAATTCCCAATAATAAAATAAAAGCACCCTCATCCAAAAGTTTCTTGGAAAGAAATAACCTTCGCGAAAGCTCGTCATCACCCCTGACGACGAAACACATTTATTTTTTAAATCACAAAGTCTCCGAACGCCTAGCCAGGGATTTATGACAAGCGCCAAAGTAGAAGAACTGACTATTAGAGCTTGCGCGCGCTCGGCGCGAAGTTGAACTTGTTTACGGGTCGAAAGAGAGAGAGAGACTCTCGTACACTTTTTTTCCTCTCTCTCTCTCTCTCTCTCACGCGCACGTTAAAAGTTGCTTGACTCGCGTTCTCTTTCGCCAACTTTTCGCCTCCCCGACACGAGGGAGTTTGAGTTTTGTTCGCGACGTGGACGGATAAGTGTACACTGAGAGCTTTTGTAGTTAATTAGTATTAAGTTGGCCGCAATGCTAATTAGAGAAATGATTTGGCCCCTCTCTCTCTCTCCTTCCAGCATAGCTTTGTGATTGAAATGTACGGAGATTGGTAGGTGGAGCGTGCGCATGCTAATTATTAGAATGTTACAATGGTAATTTCGTCCAATTGTCGTTGTTTGCCCGATAATTAGAACTCGCGTGAACTCGCAGAGGTAAATCAAATAATGATTATTCGGGTGAAATATTCGTGGCACAGTTTTTTTTTCTTTTTTTTCCGCGCGCGGAAAAACGTTCTCATTACTCGAGGGCTATATTGCCTGACATAAATTCGAGACGTACATAATTGCATTATTATTGAACGAGAAACTTGGCTGGAGGCGCGCTCCTGATAATAGCTTTAGTGCGCGCAGCAGAGGGCTAATACTACTCCGCGCTCGGCCGCGTAAGTTTTGAATAAAAGTCAACGAACTTCCCGGAGAGAGAGAGAGAGAGAGCATGAATAATAAAAACTTTAAACGTTATACTCAACGCGCGAATTTCGAGAGAAAGAGAATATTGAGGAAGATCGGTGCAAGCCAAAAGTTGCCGTCTTAAACCGATGGAAGCTCCGGAGGGGCCTCTTTTTTATTTTACAAAGATTCGAAAACTTGTACTACTAAGTCGGGATATTTAACAAAAATTTACTGATTTATTTGCAAGACTTCTTCTTTTTTTTTTGAACTCCATCGAACTTTTTACGTTACAAATTTTGCGTCGCCATTTGTTTTTTCTTTCGCGACACGAATTTTTTCTCTGCTATTTTTTTTTATTTGCGTGTGCTGCTGTCACACTTATCAAGAAAATCATCTCTAACTTGAATTACGGAGAAATAAGATGTCGTAAAGTTCCATCAAACGGAATTTACGGCCTACGCGTAAAGCGGACAAGAAAGTCTTCGTGTGCTTTCTTGCATGTCACAAATAAAAGTGAGTGAGAGCGAGAGCTGATATAAAAGTCGGCATAAAAGCTCAAGTACGCGCGCCAGACATTGGAATTAATAGCGAGCTGAATATATCACGCTCGCGCCAAAAAGAATCACATTTACAGCTGCTCGGCAATTATAGGAACAAGCTTTTTTTTTTGGGTTCGTTGCCACTTCAGTTGCTTCGTCAAATCTCTCATTAATAAATAACGTCGAGCTCAATCATCAATCAGAATCTTTCATAATCAAAAGAAAGATACTTCATTATCAATCAAATTTTTCCATTTCTTCCGATCGTCGATTCGGAGCGTACAAACGCGTATATATTTTCTGCATCCCTTTGAAAGCTCAACCAAGCCGAGCTTTCGATTTCCATTCATTTGGCTTGCAGCTTGAAATCCCCCCTTTCCTCTCTCTCTCATCGTTTCTCCCTGGCCCCCCGTCGACTCGCAATCGTGTGATTAATTATAGAGGCGCGTTTACGTGCGCGCAAAGGCAACGAGCGCTATATACACGCACACACACATATATAGTCAACATATACACACACAGCGAGATGGGGGGGGGGGGGGGGGGGCGAAATTCCGGCGATTTTCGCCGATACGCGTTGTGTACAACCCCGGCGATTAACGATGTTGGCACGGGTTCGTTGGCCGCTCGGCTCGAGCTCCGCAACGGATGATCCTACCTCTTGTTTGCCAGATTTCATTTTTTTCCTCGTCGTCGCCGTTGTCGTTGTTGTCGTTGTTGTTGTTGTTGTATGACTAAGTTTCGTCGGTGAAAAGCTCGAAGTGCAGTTTACATCTAATTCTACGTTTACGCTCGTGCCTCTTTTGTTACGACATTGTCGAGTGCACGGTAATTGAAAGTGCCAAATTGCAAGAGTTTCGCGCGCTACGTGTTCTCGCGCCTGAAACGATATCCCTAAAATTGAGTGCGTTTACGGGCACTAATAGAGATGCCGTATAATGCGTTATTGCTAATATGTGCTGCGCGGGTGAACTCCCATCAGCGTAAGTTCATATCTACTTCAAGCGTGAATTCCAACTCCTAACGACACGTACTCTCCCTCTGCATATAGTTAATGGCACTTTGCGAACATTAAGCTCGTCTGTATTGCGTCGATCAGCAATTTCAATCAAAGTACACGCGTATCCTTCGATACGTTCGAAAGTGTGTAGAGGGAGAATGGTTAGGTGAGAAAATCTGAAATAGACGTACGCGACGCTACGGCTGAAAATCCTTATCTCGCGCAGCGCAGCGGACTTGCAACTAATAACACGACAGCTCGCTGAATAGCCGTGTACCGTGCCGCAGCGGCGTAAACGTAAAAATCACGTGAAAAGCCGTTGCCTCTCTCGCACACGTCATCGGCACACGTTTAACAGCCTCGCGCGCAAAAGCACTGCTACTACTACCTTTAACCAGATCTCTTCGCTCTCTCTCTCGCTCTCACTCACCGCTCCATTCAGCGGCGACCGTAAAAACTCACTTCCAACTTTTACGATTTCACGAAAAACGTACCAGCTGCGCTTGCATTCATCTTCCTCAAGTCTTTTGTTGAAATTCAGTCCCCGCCGCCGGTTTTTTTTTCTTTCTTTCTTTCTTTCGGCTGTCTTTTTTTGCTCAGCTCTCTCTCTCTTTCGAATTGAAAGAATGTTGATTAGCGAGTAAATAAGGGCGATGCGCGCGGAGGTTTACTGAACATTTTTTTTTTCGTTTGGGATACACGATGAGTATTGATTTTCTTATTCTCTCTCTCTCTCTCTCTCTTTTCATTTGTATCGATGTAGGTTAAACATGTCGCGCGGTTGGCGGACATCTATTTTCGCGAAATATTTTTTTTTCGCTTTCTTTCTGCTTCTTCGTTTCCTACGTGTTTTTTTTTTATTTGCCCTCGCATTGTGTGCGTCAGTCTATTCTTTCGCGCGAGTTGGCAAAACTCATGCAGTTCACTTTTAAATTTTAGCTCTCCTCTTGAACTTTATTTCGCAGTAAACTTCATTGATTTCTTTACGCTGAATTCAGATGCGTCTTTCATTATTGTTGCTTTGGTGTAAAATAACATAGGTTTACATTTTATCGATAGTTTAGTGAGAAGTGTTTTCTCGTTGGTACTAGTGTACTTTTTCATGCATGCGTTGAAAGATGCAGTTTATAACTTTCGCGAGGGATAATTTTAAGTGGTAAAGTTTTCATGTAGCCCATTAAGTTAAGAGGCAAGTAAGAGTTTGATGATGGCTTATTTTAGTATAAAAGGTCTTAGCAATATTCGTCATTACAAATAATGAAAATTTTGTAACTGAAAAGTCATTGCATTCGCAGAAAACACTTCTAGCCCATTAAATCAAGAAGTAAGTTAAGAGTTTGAGGATAGCTTAATCAATGTGTTAATAATGCCCGCAATTATAAACACTGAATATTATATTATGAAAAGTCATTTGACTTGCGAGAAATAATGTCACTTATCAATAACGTTAAGGCAGAAAAAAGAAAGACAAATTGTATCTAATCGGCTATGAAAAAATTGCTCACCGCAGAAAGTCCGTGAATAATCAAAACCAATCCCCAAACATGAAAAATTACAAAAAAACAAGAGAATATTAAAATAACTAACAAAACCACGAGCAAACATATTAAAAACTCCTCGCAAAACCAGTACGAGAAAAACGTCCCGAGCGCGCGTCGTTAATTACGCGTCGAAAATAAGCTTAATTTCCGACGCACGTACGAAAAGTAAAAAGCAGAAAAAAAAATAATGATAAAAACTGCGAGACTGATAGCGAGGCTCGGTTGTTTTTTTTTCTCTCTCTTTCTTCGTCCTCTGCCTCCTCGCTTGGCTGCACGTTGCACACGCGCGCGACTATATGGGAAAAGCGCAGCCTCAGCATCATATGGGCTAAGTGTTGCCGCCAAGGATTTTCGCCGACCACGCGGCTTTTGCAAATGAGATATGCAAGCCCTTGCCTTCGGGATTGTTTAATAATTTTGCGCTGAACTATATGTTTGTGCGCTGGCTCTTTTCTTTTTATTTTCACGTCGAGACTGTATTTCATTGAAAAAGTGCGTAATTTTTCCATAGTTATATATACTACAATTTGTTAAAGCAGTAAGTTCACTTCAATATACCGAACAAATCTGAAGATCGAATGAAATGATGAAATTCAAGACGCGGAGAATTATCACTTTATATTATCATTTCGTGAAAACTTATTGACTTTATGATTCGAAGAATTGTGAATTCATCTTGTCAATGCCTTTGATAGGGCATTTATATTCAGTGAAAGATGCCTTCATTTCTATAGGAGTATTACCATAAAATCTTTTTCGCTTTTTGACGTAGTAATTGGTATAAGTATGATTTTGAGCTTCTTAAAGTTCTTTTGATATTCGTTTGTATAAATCTCATGATTCGATGAGGCATCAAAGTTATTGAAAAGAGCTTAAAAAGAATTTATTTTAATACTAGGAAACATAAGTTAGACGTCATTACGAATTAAATCCAATGTCTGACCAAACTTGCGTCATACTACTTACTAACTCTGAAGACCGCAGTTAAAAAGTACACATCTCAGTCGCGCTTTCCAAAGAGTGACATAACGAATAGCTCGGAGTACAAAAAGAAAAAAAAAACTTTTCTGAATAATTCCTCCTCTGCGTCAAATTTACTCGAAGAATATCATCCAAAGCAGCTCGCATAAGTTTTCCAAGCGCAACAATCGAAAGAACACGAACGAGAGGCAAACGTGAGAATACACGTACGCGTATATAGACACATACCGGCGAGCGACAATCTCGCTAAAAGTTTTGAAAGACATATCCCGCAAATTCGAAAAAATATCGCTCGCAGTGAACTTTTTTCTACCTCCATATATAGTTTGCTGCTGCTGCTCCAGCGCAGACACACAATTCTTTTCCCATTTCACGGAGAAAACAAATCAGGAGTGGTTTTGCCGGCAGAGAAGACCAATGAGTTCGCGGTGCACTGGAAAAGTATTAATGAAAAATTTCATCCAACGAACAACGAGAAAATGTACTTTTCATCGAGAGTACCAACAACACGCGCAGCTGCGAGGGAAGATGGAAAAAAAAGGAAACTTTAGCTCGTCGCTCTCTCGATTGATTTGCGGCTTCGTTATGCAAGAAACCACTCGCCGATAAGAGCTCCATCGATCATTATTTCTCTCTCTCTTTCTCTCTCGCTCTGTGTGGTTTCCTGCTTTTCGTTACACATTTTCGTCCTGCATTTGAATAATACGGCGTGATAAATAGAGAGACAGCGTATGCTATGTCGACGCGTTGACCTCGTTCATTATATCCTATACATGTATTAAATATCATGAGCTAGAGTGTAGTGTGGCAGTGTCTAATCAAGGCGCGCGCGCGCTCGCAATGTGCAATATTGTCAGGCTGCGGTATGGACTTTCACCTGAAGGGCTCGAGTTTCCCTTCGGTTGGTGCAATCAAGTGATCTGGATTTGGCAGCCACAAGCCTCCTCTCTCTCTCTCTCTCTCTCTCTCTCACACACACTCGTCTCTCGTGGTGTATATCTGCCGATGAATAAGTCATACGACCGAGTCACGGAGTTTGCGCGACGTACGTAGAGAAGCGCGCATTCATGAGGTATACATCTCCGACTTTGATTTGTGGCCGCAGGAGCGACGAACAAAAAAAAATGAAACGATGAGATAACGAAAACTCCGTCGAGCGAGTCGACCGTTTTCTTCTTCCTTTTTTTCCCCTCTTTTCTCTTCCCTTCGCATGTTTTTTTTCTTCTTATTTTTGGGAGAGCTCTTTTTATTCGACGTTCGTCGCGGCCATCTAAATGTGCGTATATCATCGGATTTGCTTGATATGGGCATTTGGAAAACAAGTACGGAAAATTTTCATTCCATTGACTCTGATGTACATAATTCAGAAATATTTGGCACGAAATGAAGGTAACTTTACATTAGATCTGTAATTTTCAACGTGAAACCTTTAAATCGCACCGGACAAAAGAACTTATCCTTAAAAAACAAAACCATCATCAGTCGCGCTTTACAAAAGTAAAGCCCCTTATGTTCGAGCGCGTGCGCGCGCAACGATACTAATTTCGCCATGCGGCTAAACGCGCCATAAATTTATTTGGCTTCATGCCGCCGTCGCCAACGAGAAATATCCACTTCTAAGAAGGGAAACGGCTCATCTTGCCTGCGCTAAGGCTAAGTAAAAAAGATGAGGCTTGAGAGAGAAAGAGAAAAAAATGTCTCTTTGGCAAAACTGGTCACGTTCCTTTGAAAAGTTGAGGTCCACGCTCGCTGCCGCCGCGCTAATAAGCTTGAAATGCCCGTCTCTCTCTCTCTCTCTCTCTCTCTCTCTCTCTCTCTCTCTCTCTCTCTCTCTCTCTCTCTCTCGACGCATTGGGTATTCAAACGCGCGAACTAACTCTGCGGGGGGGCTCTAATGCGGTTAAGCGCCGTATAGAGCCGATATAGGCCTCTTCTTCTACCCCCCTTCCTCGCTTTAAGCCTTCAGACGCTTACCTTTATCTCGCTTTCTTTTTTAGTTGTTGGTCTTTCTCACCCTCTTTGTTCGCTTAAATTTTTCGAAGATTTTTTTAAATTTATTTCTTAAAGTTTGATTAACACACTTCATTTATTCAATCGACAATATTTTTCAAATTGGTTGCGAACAATTTACAGTACAGTTCCAGAGTGAGTTTCAAAGGAAATCTGGCGCAAGTTTGCCAAATAACACCCGTTCAAAGTGGTAGATATCTCGATTAGAACTTGAAACATCAACATTGAGTCGAGAAAGTTACACTGCTGATCTGGATAAAAACTTATCCGTTTACTCGCAAATGAGATTTAGATTATATTTACATAATCAGCGAGTAGTCTAACAGACGAGCGAAAGCGATCGATTTGAATAAAAAAAAAAAAGATTCAGCTTTGAAATCGAAACCGTTCACGGACTCTACAGTAGATATTTTTAAATCTTTTAGGTGTATCGGATGTCGTGTCGTTTTATGTATCGATCATTGTGGAAAACTATTGAAAAAATATACGCGTTAAAAAATAATAATATTGAAAGTCAAATGGTATGGTACTAACATCATTAGCTAATTTATAGGTCGACCGACTGTATAACGAACGTACTAATGGTTTGCAAACAACTGTCTATTGAATATCCAAGTGTTATACATAAAGTTCCCGTCAAAATCAATTGTCAGTTTCAATATGTAATTAACTATTATATGCGTTGATTATTGCTATTTTAGAATAACAATGAATATCGAATGATCGACCAACACTACCTTCATGAAATTCAAGAGCACATGGAGGTATACAGCATCAGCAAACAATTAAATAGCTAAATTTGCATTCCACTCGCACAAACTCAATTTCAAAATTAATCTTCAGTTGTTTAGAACTGGTAGCAAAGGTATAGAGGATTTGAATATTCGTTTGCGAGGAGAAACGTTCGGCTGCGTGCGCACATGCATGTGTCGCGTATCTTCCACGTACACACGTAAAATCGAATATTCCCAGTGTCTCTGCCAGCTCTCTTCCTCTATCTCTATCTCGCTTGCTGCATATCCGTTTTGCCTCTTTGTCCGTTTACGCTCGCGCGCGCGTTGTCGTCGTCTCCTTCGTTTTAGCATAGCCAACTTTGGTAATCCGGGCAAGCGCCGAGCAAAGAGTCACGTTTTATTGCGAAACTAGACTGCGAGGGGAAAATTTTTCGTGGCAATTAATGCGCGCGAGAACAGAAATGTCGAGCGGAAAAAAATTGGCTTGCGAATCGTAAATTTTTGCAGCTGCCTCCTTTGTGCCATTCCCCTCCCGGGCACACGGACACATACTCACACACACACATATATATATACGCGTAAAATGGCTCGCACGCTTTGTACATTTCTTGTTTTTCTCGCGCGCAAGGGATGCGCGTATCCTCGTTAATTCGACATGACTGAGCGGCCGCATGGATTTCGACGGGATTGTTTTTGCGCTATTTTTTATTATTTTTCTTTTTTTGCTTTGCTCACTTTTCGACCAGGTGGTTTTGCCCGTCCTTTTGGCGATATTGTCATCCTTTTCGTTCATACGTTTGTACACGTATGTTGAAATTACGTTTGAAAATTCTTTTTGAATTTTTGGAAAAATAAATATACGGAGATAAATATTTGGGACAGGTAATATCGCTTGGAAAAGTAATATAAGCTTAAAAGAATTTAACGGAGTATAGTCCTGAATAACATTTATGCCTGTGAATACATCAAACGGTGGCACATATTCAGAAAATTAAAAAAAAAATAACTGCGCAGCTCCAACAATTTGAGTAGAAGCTGGTCACGCAGTTTTATTTTATGTGTGATACCTACGGACATTATCTGCTAAGCTTATTTAATATTCATTGAATTTTAATTATTCATGAATTCCAAATGATTACCCGCTAAAATTTCATCACAGCACGCGGAAACTTGGCTTTTAAACTTTTTGCCATTTTATTGCTATCATAAAACGCAGCTAAAACACATAACAGCCTTTGGCATAATTATGACCTAATAGTGCAATTTAAATCATTATACTTTAGGATGATCGTTTCTGTTGACGTAAAAATTTGTAAAAATTAATTAAAAATAAGTTAGATTCTTTAGTATACAGCCAATTTCTCATCACTTACACTCATATTAGTGGTAAATAGCGGAACACTAGCTCACCCATAAATTTAGCATCCCGACAATTTAACGCATTTTAGAGCCTCCATAAAGTCATTTTCCAAAACCGATATCATGGAATCCCACAGGGGTAGCGCGGGCGACCTAATGCAGATGTCAAAATGGACAATAAAATTGAGGGGCCGCAAAATTGCCCTCTCTCGCGCAGTGTGTCCTCGTAGGCTTCGATCGGAAAAAGAGGAGGAGGGAGAAAATTCGGCTAAGCCACGGCGATAAATTACCAGCCGACTCTGGGATTCGCTCGGCGAAAGTGGATGAAGAAAGGAAGCCGAAGAAGAAGAGAGAGAAAGAGAGCAAAAGTATATTTCAGTCAGGAGAGGTGAGTGGAATGGATCGCAGGGATCAGTTCTCTCGGTTCAAACAAAAAAAAACATACAAATTCAAATGGGCGCAGAAGAGCGCTAAGCTCATTCACTGCCGGATATCATGGCAGTTTATATAGTCGATTATCGGTTGCGTAATACTACGATATGGGATATCTTGGCGCATAATGTAATAGGAGAATATGGAAGACTATTGATCGTAAATTGCGGTATTACATTCGACACTGATATCTCTCTTCCTTAGGTTGCGGCTGACTTAAATGTACCTATACTACTTATGTACCTTCCTTCAGAAGAATCCAAGAGGGTCGATGATATTCATATTTTTCTACAACACTATTCGAAAAATATATTCTCACTGATAGTTCAAAGATTACACAATATTACGTCAACGTTGTAATGAGATTATGATAAAAAAGTGCAAATTTTTACGATAAGCCATAATAACACGAGTTTCCGAAAATTCACTCGTGTCTATATATAAAGGCCGATAAAAGTAATTTTCTCCAGTCATTATCGAGCCAATGTTTATATCAGTGAAAAGTGTCGGTATAATGTGCTCGGCATTTTTCAGCGTGTCCGTGCACTCGCGCGATCGTTTGCTCACGGCACTCACACACACATACACGTACACGTCTATTTATGATTCGGCACATTAGCGGATAATTAAGGCCATTTGCCGCTGCCAAAAAAAAAAAAAAACGCCGCTCGCACGCGCGCGTCGAGTGAACAAGAAAAAATATTGTATCCTTTGACTCGCAGCGGCCTGCAAAATTCATAATTTCGTCGATCCTTTAAAACATTTCACAGCGGTGAATTTCCAGCGCGCAATTAAAATGCTCAAAGGCTGATTAAGTGGCCTCCCGCTCTCTCGCGTCATCGGAAATTTTAATTTTCAATTACGCAACCAGCGCGTCGACATGTTTCACCGTCATTTGCGAATAATTTATTAAAGAGCTTGGGCAAATTGGTTCGAAGTGTTATTTCGAAAAAAAAAAGTCTCGCTGGTACAAATACGAAAATCAACGTACAAATTCAATCGAACGCACATAAATCCAAAACAAAGCTTGTAAAGTCGCGAGAAAGCAGAATCCTTTTCTAAATCCAGAAAAGTGTGTAGCAACAATTGTCACGTATCGATAACAAAATCGCGCAGAGAGGGAAGTTAGAAAGCGCGACAGCCGGAGAATAACAAAAAAAAGAGGGAGAGAGAGATGGAAGAAGAGAAGAGGAGAGAAAGGTGAGTATCTCTCTTGGGTGTTTATCCGCGTGAGCCATAACCGTTTGCTATTGACTTTCATGCTGCGCCCATTACCATAAGTTCTCTCTCTCTCTCCCCTGGACTTTGAGATTTTATATACGTAGCTGGTGGTGGCTGATGCGCGCTTGGAATATCCAAGTAATTGTCCTGTGCCACTCGACTTTTTCTCTCGTTCTTTTTTTCTTTTTTTTTGTCGGTCGATCGGAGTCTTGAATCATATATCCTTTTCGCCGAGTGTGTCCGCGAGCCTTATTTACTGTTATGTCTGCGATACGTATCGAATAGTGCCGCCGCTGCTGCCGCCGCGTCCTCGAGAGCACTCGAATGGAGCCTGGGAATTGAGAGATCGGGACGATTCTCTGGTATTGGTGTGTGTGTGTGTGTGTGTGTGTGTATGTGTGTCTGTGTATGTATGTGTTGGGTAACATCTCGCGTCGATACGCTCTCGGTAAACAGTTTGGAATTGAACAGTCGTCAGTTATTATTTGTTTTGCAGTCCTGCTTCCGTTGTACGTTGTCTATATGTGTGTACGTGTGTCTGTATATCAAGCTATGTTCTCTATCTCTGTAGCTTGTAGTATGATGACTGACGTGTTTATTGATTTGTTTTGTCATCCGCGACGCGGTCGAACGAACGTTTACTCAAGTTTCTAAATTGAAATCATTTATTCCAATGGAAATGTTACCTTTGCCTCGCGTATCGTATCAACTCTGTTTGTTTGTTTGTTTGAAAATCTGCCTGATAATGACGCGTTGCTGGATACGCAATGAAACTGATAACATTATACGCTGCAGTAAACTAACACATGGTAATGCCTCCGCTACACTGGAGGATCAGCCGATTTGCCGACAAATAAAAAGTTTCAAATATCAATGCGGCAAATCGGATGATCCTCGCAGTGTAGCGGAGGCATAAGAATGCATATTATTCCATATAACGCGCTATGGTTTCCAATATAAACTTAACATTGCGTTTAATACAAACTTACGACTTCGTCGTAACGACTGCAACGTAACCGTAAAAAAGACGCAAACTTCGAACGTAAAAAAAAACCCACTCGACGAAACTCGTCAAGTCATTTGCTTTTCCTTCTCGCCACTCCCCAGGTAGATTAAAATTTATGCAATTCCAAAGTTTCCTTTTTTTCACAATGCGACGCGGGGTGTGTGTATATAGAGCTTGCAAGTCCTCAATTGGAGATAGTCACCGGGGCGTTTTTATGGCCTCGTCCGCGTGGCCCATTCCGGATGTGATAATATTTCATTTGGCCTGATGAAAAAAGTTCGCTTCATTTTCATCGCGCGTACGTTTCTATCTTTATGTGTGTGTGTACGTGCTTCGAACGTTTCGTCGATGACACGAGCTGTTTGGATGTTTTTCGATGTATGTTATATTTTCGATGTTTTGTTGCATTTGATGGTTAAATATTTGTATTTCCGAGTGCTATAGTGGATTAGTTAATATGTATGAATATTTCACGGCTTACTTGGTTCTCAATAGCTTGTTGTTAATTAACTAAGTGGATTAGTAAATACGAATATTACGTACGTAATATCGCATCAATATTACGTATAAATATTATAGCAAATATAACGAATCTGGGTCACGGGATTATTTTAACCAAACATTTCTATTTGTTTAATGTTTAATGTTTATTCCATTTGTATATTATACACCTGTATTCCACTAAAATTGTATATCAGCTATAAAAACAAACTTTAAGCTATAAATGTACGCGCTGAAACCGAATAAATAAAGTTTTAGTATTACATATTTATAACGTCGTAATATGCGAACCAAGCACCTCGACAAATGAAAAGAAAAACAAGTGTCGCAAGAAAAAATTCAGATACATTTGACAAATGCTCTTTATGAGTGATCACCGTAGACGTATCGATGCAATAACTTGATTAATTTGATATAATAACACCAGAGCGTCACGTTGACAAACAGCTTGGCACATGCGAGCCATAATACACCGCGCGAAAGACAAAAGAGTCTCTTAAAAAATGCGTCGTTCATACATCTTTCGCGGTGGAGGAAGGGAGAGAGAGAGAGAGAGAGAGAGAGAGAGAGAGAGAGAGAGAGAGAAAATTTACCGCTTTTCCCCGGCAAAATACCCACATTACTTCATATAATGTTACTCAAAGCGTTATTGCCACTATATGCCGCGCGAGAAAAGAGAGAGAGTGAGAGAGAAGAATAAAAGACACCCGAGCCACGAGAGAAGAAGAAGCCACTCTTATATGACGCGAGTTACGAACTTTTTTTTTCCTTTCTTTTTTTTTATAGGGCGTGCTCATCCAAACCCGCGAAATTTTTCGCGAAAATATGTCAGCCCCGTTTTTCAAAACGGCAATTGCCGGCCGTACGCTCTTTCTGTCTCTACCGTGAAATTATAACAAGAATGCTGAATTAATTTTTTTTTTTAATTTATTTTATTTTAGAAAATAAACGGACGTAAGTCCAATTACATGGTTGAAAATAAAGAGAGCTTAAGCTCAGTACAAAATTAGTGTGATAATTATAAAAGAAACTTAAAATATCATGTACATGTCGCTAATTTGATTTTTTTATGAAGTTACTGTCAGATTTTACGTTCGAAAAGTTAGAAAGATGAAAACAATTTTTGTTATTGGATAATACTCTAATAAGTTTAGATTATGACGTACATGAAAAATATAAGTACGTAAGTTGGAAAATACGATAGTAATAAGTTTAGATCATGACGCACATCCAAAACAAAATATGGTTCAAATTGATAAACACAAAAGTTAATTTCTATATAGAAAAGTTCTAATAAAAGTTTTCCACAAAAAAAGCTGAATTTCCCACAATAAAAAAAAAGGAAGAAAAAACGTCAAACTTCCAACTCACGTAACCTTCAAGTAGAAGTACGAAAACTAAAATCACCCGAAAAACAAAAAAAAAGGCAAGAAAACCCACCAGTAGCAGAAACTCTAAGACTATACTCGCATTTCAAACTGACTCGCACCAAAGTAACTTCTCTAGCCCCGAGGAGGACTCAACACTAGTCTTCTTTTTTTTTCGGTAATCCCCGAAGGTATCCGTATTACACGACGGCTAGCTCGCAAACGTCGATATCATCTCCCACTCGCGTGGTTCAAAATGTCTAACCAACGAATTATACGCCTCCGCGCGCGATAAACTTTACGAGACCTTTGTGTTGCCGAGCAGCGTCGCATCGTCGTCGCGAGTATACTACTCACGCTCGTCATGCAAATGCTGTAATTATTCGGTGAGGGTATTTTGTTTTTTAGTATACGCTACTTTCGTGCGTACTAAAGTCGTAAAAAATATTTCTCTATTAGGTCATAAGAGGATTATTCCAGCCGACGATATAACGGCTTCATCTTGATTATATTTTCACGAGAAAATTTAATTTTCAAAAGCATTTATCACGCGAAATAAAGCGAACACACGCGAAAGGAATTACACTTAACCAAACCTCGTATAATCCAACCTCGAGAGACGCGACATACAATTTCCCAGGGAAGCATCGTATCTACAAAGAGGCACTCGAATATAATAATGCAGCTCCCGCGTCGATTTGCACTCGAGCCGAGCGAGCGAGCAAGCCTTGTGTCGTCGTTCGTAGTGCACTCCAGTATACACTTTTATTTTGCCTTTCATTTGCGAAGTCGACAAAGCCTTGTTTCCGCGCATCACTTTACGAGCTGCTCTCTCCCTCTCCAACTTGTATTCTCAACGCCCATCACATTGTTCACTCTCATCGACACGCAACTCCACTATAGTTACTGCTCAAGTCGAGGAAGATGACGAGGGAAAACTCGAGGACAGTAAGATTAAACGACGTATTGTCACGGCAACACTGACCCGACCCTTCATTCCTTCCTTCCCACTTCTTTTCTTATTAACCTGCATTCCGCTGTTACTCTCCTTGGAATGCTGTTTAATAGCTCTGCACGTACTCGTCTTGCTTTATTTCGACGGCTTTTAATGCTCGCTCGTAGGCTGTAAATAACAGCCTGATTGCTATGGATTGACTGATATATTGCCGACTTGTCGTCGACTACCGCGAGCGTTTAAAGTTCATTTTGGTTTCTTTGGATTATTCTTTTTTTTTTGGAAGTTTATTAGAAAGTATAAATTAATTGCCTTCAGCAGATTGTGCTCCTATTTATACTTGGATGAATGAATATTGAGGTTAGCTGAGTATTCGGTATTGTATGAAAGTCGACCTGCTTCACACGACTGAATTCAGAGTAAACACGTTTTTTTTCAATCAAAAGAGAATAAACAAAGTATTATAAGCTTGCACATATCATCGCATCGGGATATGAATTGAATTTAAAATATTCTCAAAAAGAGAGGAAGAATATATAAGTATAAAGTTCCATGTAGATATCAAGCAAATTGAGAAAGTTTCGTTCGGAACTTTTCTTTCTCTTATTTCTTGGTTCACTATCTTTCACGGAGAGGGATTAAGTGAAAATCGATAATCACAATGATGGAAATGTCAACTCCCAAAATTCTAGATTAGCGGAGACGATGACACAAAGAAAAACTTTTCCTCGAGAGATAGAGAGAGAGAGAGAGAGAGAGAGAGAGAGAGAGAGAGCCAGAGCAAGAGAAGAGAAATCGAATTTGTCGATGATGAGCGGAAAGTTTTTGAAGGAGCTGACAAACAATCCGGAAATCAGAGGTAATTGCGCGATCGATACTGACAAATCCACTCCTAACTTCAGTATACTTCCAAGACATATTTCTCAGAGATTCTTTTCTCGAAGATATAATCCTTTTATTTTTGAAAAAGGAACTTTTTTTGACGTGAATCATCTACGACAAGCGGTTAAATTGAATTTATCTTTTTTTTTCTTCAAACACACGTTATTACAACAGCAAGGAGAAGTCCGAAAGAGATATCGCAGTGCTTTCATTGCAATTTTAAAAAAGCCAACGCAAAACGAAATATAAATCGCGGCCCAAATGTAAAGGCGGACTATAGTCTCGCGCGCGGCCACGAAGGAATTTGCCCGGCAGCCATGAATTCCGGCTGAAGCTCGTTTCAAGCTTGCATCGTGCGTCGTCGTTTTCCTCAAAAAGCCCAAAGCTTTATTGTCTCGTCAGGCGCGGCGAACTTTACTCGCGCAGTGGACTTCATGCAGCCTGCACGGTTTAACTTTTCTTTTTCACCGTGATCGGTCACTTGCGAACTTGGTTTTCCTTTGCTTTATATTATTTTGAAATTCAGCGAAACAAAGTTTATGTCAATACGCAATTGCTTCCTTGAAAAGGAAGCTTTGTTTTTGTTAATTCGAGAGCCTCGCGTATCGTGGATTTATTTTAAGAAGAAATGCAGATCTATCGACGAGAAAAAATTTTACAGCTATTTTTCAACAAAAATTATTTTAAAAAGATTTGTGATTCATATGGAATGAATGGTGATTATCACGCGTAAACTGCTGTAACTTTGGATTTAGAATGAAGTTTTTAATGTGTAATATATAATGGTAATTGCATTAAATATTATTTCGATTTTGACATTTTATTCAAGAATTTCAGATTTTTGTTCTTCTTTGTTTTAAGTTTACTAAATGATTTTTGACAAATTAGTTCTTTAGTTTCATTGAACATTTAACAACAAAACACTCTTATCTCGAAGGAAGCATTTCACCAGAGCAGCTGGCAGCGTTTATAATTTGTTATTATCAGAGTATATCTGTCTAGTTTTAATGCGCAAGCCTCCAGGCTTGACCGCCAGTCTATAATGAAATACGAAACAATTCTGTCATCTATAGCTTGTGATACTGCTCTCTGCGCATGATTACAAATCTAGAATTAATTACTCTTTGGCCTTTGATCACGTTTCGTTCGAGTGGCTTCTCGCAACTGAAAGCTCATTGACATGAAGCGCGCCGAATATTGTCACCTCACTCCACTCGAAAGAGAAAAATTTCGGATACTCATAATGACACGAATTATTTCTCAATCGTCAATTTTTAAAACAATCTCGACAGACAGAAAAAAAAGCACGAAAGAAATTAACGGTAATGAAAACCGCATCAGTCGTCCGTTAAATCCATCTTATCGCCAGTTTTATCCTTGTAATTATACGATTCATCAAGCGATAGAGGATTAAAGCCTCGCGAAGGAATTCCCAATAGGCGGTGACTGTACACGAGGAAACTGACGTGCGGCTAACGATCGTGGCCTCGTTAATAACACCTACTCACGTGCCATCTATAATTCCCGTTGCTCTACGCGGCAATTACGTCATTTCGGATTTGAAACTCCTTCATCCTTTTCTATCCAAGATTGCGCGATGCACTACAGCCAGTAGTAGTCGAGTCCCAATGGGAGATGGTATGTGAGACGCCCGCTCGGTCAAGCAATTCACTCGCGAGCGAGCTTTCAAAATCTCGACTCTCTCTCTCTCTCTCTCTCTCTCTCCCACGAGGCCAGCCTCGGCTCCTTGAGATTGCCCCAGTGGCTAGTACAGCTGCTCCACGTCGCTACGCTGCAGGGGCAGCCGACTTCGAACGTGATTAGACCCCCTTCTGCAAGTGATCTCTCCCCTCCACCCCTTTTTCGATGACATTCTTAGATTTATACGATCGCCGAGAGAGATAATTTGATGGATATTTAATTTGCACGATCATACGAGTTTTCACTTGAGCGCGATAGTTTAAAATGTTTTACGCGCGGAATTGTAAAACGCACTTGACGTTAAATTTTTTAATTTTATTATTCCCGCACTCTGCTGGAATTTAGTAATTGTAGCTACATTTGCTAGAATTGAGCTTGCTGAGTTGAAAGGAATGACTGTGTCAAAGGCAACCGTTTGTATCTGTTACGTTGGGTTTGAGAATGTTGATAACGAGCTTAATTCGAACGACTTGCAATTGAAAATACAGATTAGACTATCTAGTGCATGATACAATCTCTCTGTCTTCGCAAAGCTTTTGACATTATATTTCGAGCGGTAAAATTAAATTCGTTAAAAACTAGTCCTGAATAAACGAAATTTAATCTTTGCTGTAATAAAATTTAATTAAAATCAATTTTGTGCTACTTTTTGTAGAATACAGCGAAATTAAACATCAACTTTGCAAACCAGAAAGTACGCAACATTAGCCATTGAAGCTCAAGCACTCGAAATGATTAAAAAAGTATTGAAACGAGGGATAAAAAGAAAAGAGAAGCGAATCTAGCGATAGAAAAGAAGGAGGGTTGGGATGAGTGCAGAGGAATGCAAAACTGGAGCTGCAACAACAAGCCAGGCGCGAGATAAAGAAGCCAAGCCGGATTTTCGTAGGGGGGTTGGAAGCAAAAGGGTCCTACTCTCTCTCTCTCTCTCGTTCCCTGGCTGGCCAAGCGAAATCCGAGGGACTATTATTCCGAGCCGTTTACCTCGGCAATTCCGCGGCCCCGATTTCTTTCTTTCTCTCTCTCTTTTTTTTTTGCTCTTATTACGCTGCGCGCGTAAATCGAATCGAATTTCTTCGGGGGAAAATAAAGCCAGAAGTGGCCGTGTGCGCGCGAGCTGCACTGCGCTTATCTCTTGCGCGCCGCTAGAGAGTTTTACGCGAGAACCATGAATTCTCGCGTAATCGACAACGGATTCATCGCGTCGTGCCGACATGTGCAAGAGAGAGAAAGAGAAAGGCTTTAATAACTTTTTTATTGGCGACACGCTTTTCTCTCTCTCTCTCTTTCTCTCTCTGCGTAGTTCTCCGCGGGAATTGAACAAGCTTTTGTTTCCTTTTTTGACGGTACGCTGATTGGAATGGTTTAGAGAAAATAGATGGAAAAAAAGAGCACTGTTTTATATATTGGAGGTTTAGTATCCGAGAGATGGATATTCGGATTGCTTGATCGTATCTATTTTAAAATAGATTGTGGTATGAACGATTTCGCTTTTTTTTTGTCAACGGGTTAGTTATCTGTTGGAGATTTCGTATTTTTCGATATTTATTATGTCGAATTTTGATTGATGGGGTTTTTTTTATATGTAGGTTCAGGACTTTTGTATAATTTACAAATTCCATACGATGGCTCTAAAAACGAGTACATTCACTTGAGGCAGATAACGAAAACTTCTCTGGGAACCAATCGAATTTATATGCAAAATTGCAACAATCCGGAACAGGGAAAGCATTAATTTGGGAAACTTGTAATTGCATAGAACTTCGCCGAAGTAAACTGGTCGAGCACATTACACAGCGAGGTAACAAAAAAAGTCTTCTGAATAATCAAACGCATTCAAATGAAGCGAACTTTTTTCTCTCGCGTGCTGACTAAAAACTTCCTCGCTGAAAGTTTGTTTTTGGATACTCCTCTTTTTTTTCTCTCTCTCTTTCAAAAATTACGTACACCAGTCTCGCGAAACGACGGAGAAAGAGAGAAAGCGAATAAGAGTCGTAACATTTCAAAACCAAAGCAACCGATGAAAACTCGTAATGTTCGTGCTCGTGCGCAACTCGTAAACTTTTTCTTTTATTTTTCTCCATACTTCGATTCTGAAATGGAAAAAGCTTGTATAAAAAAAGTATAGGAGGTAAGGGGTAAAAAAATACATTCCGACCATTTGATTCATTTCTTTGTCGATAAACTTTGAAAATATTCAGCCAATAATCAAACCGTCGTCCGAAGTCAGTTGCACAGATGCACGACATCGAGTTATCACGAGGATCGGAGATAGACTGTAAAAAGAACGATCCTTTTTTTTTTATTTCGTTTGTAAGACCAAGAAATACCATAGAATAGTAAGAGCTTTCGATATAAAATCTTTTCGTAAAATTTTTCCATTTTTTCCCGAGCAACTGGCGTATTATAACAGAATACTTAAAATACTCATCAAATATTTATACAATAGAATTTCATATAATATTATCTTAAATGCCTTCAATTTAAAAGCTGTCAAATACATGCACGTTCGATAAATCTCTTTTGGAATACCAAACGAATTGGATGTTCATCCCGCATAAAGAAAATAAAAATTAATACCTTCATTAACTCGCATATATCAGCTGATAATTACGTAAGCCAGAGAGAAAGAGAATCGACATATCGAAAAGATACCTATATAGAGAGAGTCGGGTCCACACACGAGGGATTTTCATTCTCGCGCTCGCAGCCGCGTAAATACAATGTACGAAAAGTCAGAGAGAGAGAGAGAGAGAAAGCGAGAGTTGGCGCGCTCGCGCGAAATGATATTCGCTTGGCGGCAGATGTGCAGTGCACGCCGCAGAAATAACAGAAGACAATGAAATTTCGGGCCGAGTAAAACTATTCCGTAGCCGGCACGCGCGCGATCGGCAAACTTTAGGTTCCCCGGCGTGACGTAATAACGCGCAACATCCCGCGAAATTAACAGACGTCATGACTCCCTCGAATTATACTACAGCAGACGCGCGATATTTGTTTGCTCTCCGAGAGGCAGAGAATTTCAATGCGTGAGATATATAATTGGCTCGTACATATATATATATATATAGTTTTTTTTGCAGTCGAGAATTTTATGATGAAGCTCATTAAATAGTTAAAGAATATGTTAATTTATACGTTTGAAAGTTTTTTCTAACCTGCTTATTAAAAAGAGCACTAATTGCGTTTCATTATGCTCTTTGCTTTGGATCTTTGGCGTAATTTTCGTTTGGCCGAATACCGTCGAAATTAAAAATGTATTTCATCGTTGGCTGAGAGAGAACAGATTGTACTGCGTTATCTAACGGTCTGACGAGCAGAGGATATTAGGTTAATAACTTAAAAAAAAATGTTAGAAATATCAGATTCTTTTTTTTTTTTTTAATATTTTTGTTATATTGCGAAATTGCAATATAAAAATGAAATATGTCTTTTTTTTGATGAAATGTTTGATGCGTATTGCAAAAATGCGATATTGAAAATTTGTACGAAATATATATCGAAATAATATTGGAGAATACTGGTTTTTAAAACAACAAAAAATTCGCTACGCTGCGAAATTCTGAGCAAAATTTATTCGCAAAATTTGGTTTGATATTTTATGCCTGAACGCAGCGCACTAAATCGATAATGATAATAGTTTTCAAATCCTCTTCTTGACAAAATATTACTTCAGACTTTACGATCGTTGCGTGAAACTTTTGAAACTTTGCGAGAAACTTCAAAAGAGAATTATAGACTGGAAGGAACGCGCGATCATTTACACAAATTCAAAATGTATTTGGCAAGATCGTGACCTATTCCTGGAGAAATTCGCTTACTAACCTACATTAATAATGCAAAATCATGAATATCCAATTAACAGCGCGGCCTCTCAAATTTCCACTCGAGTTGCTGAAATGTCGAGAGCAAACAACTTTCATTTAACGAAAGCTCTTTTATCGCGGGAATTGCCGGCAGGAATTACAGGAGACAAAGGAAGGCACAGAGAAATTGAAGTACGTGGAAATAAACTTGCTCTTATCGCACGCAGAGCAAACGCTCTGAGTCTCCTTTTCTGCTTTTTTTTTTCTCTCTCTCTTTCTCAACTAGATCCGATGAAAGTGGAAGGAAGCGCGCGAACGAGCTTTCTCTCTCTTTGTCTGTTCTTTTTTTGCTTTTCTTTTTAATCTGTCTCATCGAAGAGTACAATGCGCGTCAGCACGTACGTCGTTGTGTATTTTAATAATCTCTGCTACGAGCTTTTTTTTTTTTAGTCGTCACGAAATTTTTGCCTGACAGGAAGAATACGTTACGTCGAGCATGAAATGTCGAGCTTTTTTATACGCGCGTCGTTGCTTATATTCTTACGCAAATTCCATTGTGTCATTTTTCTTTCGATGTTTTTATGCCCAAGCGAGTTATTGAAGCAATTAATTTTTTTTATTTTCTTTGATGCTTTATAAATAAATAATTTTCAATTTTTCAATTTATACTAATAAATAATAATCCTGCTGAATGTAGTTATGTCAGCTCGAAAATCCCGTAACGTAGAAATTCGATTCTTGCCAAACATTCATACAAATTTTCAAAATACCAAGTATTTGTCGTGTACGAGCAATTGAGAATTTCGAGAATTCCCACAACAAGCAGAAATTTCATCTAAAATTTTGAAATGCGTTCAATTTTCAAAAGTTCCGTAATTCTCAACCTTTGGGAGTATGTACACGGCACTCCCCGACAAACTGACACCTCTATTCGGTTTTTAAAGGGCAGACTACGCAGCATTTTCCCACTCTCTCGCGAAAATAAACAAAGTTCTGGAAATGCCGTTAAAAAATAAACAAGCATTCGCACGCGTTTCGCGGCGACGTATACACACTGCGCCCGTAAATCTTTCCCGCAAAAGCAAACTTTTAAGAGTGCTCTCTCTCGTGTTTTTTTTCGACTTGTCCTTCCGTGAAAACAAGATTTTTTATCGATTCATTCACGTCCCAGTTGATTTATATCAAGATTTACGATACGTACAAATAATCACGAAGTAAGATTTCAAAGTTTTTGTATGGCTTAATGGATATTTGCGGGTGTTTCGTGAATTTTCATGTAATGTCGAGGTATGGAGATATTCTTTCAAATATTCAATGAGGTCATGGAAGTAACTACTTTTCGAAGTGTTTCCAAATAGTAAGACAACATAATAAACTGAAATTGAAATTAATAAAATATATCGCAAAAATGAAATTATTATACTTTAAAAAAATTTAATTTATACATGCCAAGATCTAACCGTAGTATTTAGTAATTGCCATAATTCTGCAAGAATATCATTGCGAATCTCTAACATCAAACAAAAGCACTTAGATCTATCTAGTCTCTCTCCTTCTCTCCTCTTTCTCTAGAGTCGCCATTACCAGAACTGCGTAAAACTCGGTCAGACCGTAACTTACCCAGCAAACAAAACTTCTTGCAATTGCTCGAAATCCGTCGGCAGAAGAAAAAAGAGAGAGAGAGAGAGACGACCAAATGTCACGCGCGTGCAATTCGCGTATATCCCCCTCCCGAAAAAAAAGAAGGTAAAAAAATCCTTCGGAAGTCGATTTTTACGTTCTCAAGAGACTGACCAAGCAGTTAAACGTTGGCGCGATCTCGCCAGGGAAATCTCGGTATGTTTACCTGGTCCCTTTCTGTGTTCGATGATAAGATTTTCCGTGTGCCACACTCGAAAGAACGTTTTTTTTTCTCCCCCTTCGTGTCGTTTCGACGCGCGAGTTTATACGTTTGTAGTACTCTCCGACTGATCAACGCGTGCTACGGGGATGCGAGGCGAGGTTTGTTAGCTGAGCTGTCCAGTTATGTGTCCGCTTTCAAACGGATCTGCTGCTACGTTCACTCTCGTGGGTATCTGTTTATCCGCGGTTGATTGCGTCATTCACCCGCGTTGATTGTGACTCGTGATACCCTGGTCGACGAGCAGTTTGATGCGATATGTTCTTCTATTTTTAATTTTTGGAGAATTATGCTGTTTGACCGTATGGTTGTTACTGACTAAATAGAATGTTAATATGATAGTAAAAGTTGCTGCATGTTTATATAATTACAGCGGTCAATTTAATTTATATTGAATTATCAGTATTTTCATCAAGTAATTTTCATGGAGTAATGAAAAAAAGTTTAAAAGTAAGAAAATTTAATTTTCAGTATATGAGAAAAATTACAAAGAAGAAAAAAGTTGACAAAAAAAAGTAAACGATGTTCCGGTGTGTGCGTGTGTTTGCGTGTTACTTACTGGGCGACAAACAATAGCTGTGTACATGTCCCATTTACGCGTTCACGAGGGGCAATACAACATGTACAATAACACGGCAGTGGCTGAAACTTTAATTAAAAGCCGGCTTGTAGTTTCAAAAAAAAAATGTTTCGAGTAAAAGTTAATTTGCGAAAATGCATGGTTGAAAATTAAACTTAATGCATTATTTTACGCGTGACCTTGTCGAATCAATTACTCGATGTAAATATTAAAAAAAAAAGAGCTAAACTTTCCCATTTTTACTGAAAAAAAAAACGTAATGAACAATTTCAATATTCATGCAGTAAAAAAAAAGTAAATTCAGGGAAAAAGGGATTTCTGCCATGATTTTCGAATAACAAGTAAGTACCCGAAACCAATTAAAAAGAAATTAGTTCCAGGCCGTAAAACATGAAAACCAAGCTTGTCAACTAGTTCATTTAAAAAGGCAAAAAAGAAAAAAAAAGAAAAAAAAACGCGGTCACCGCGAAATATTGTTGGGCTGCTGCCTGCCTCTAAGCTGTAATGATTTCCAAGCGATCGGCAGACCGTCACGGCGGTATAGCGCAATTAAATTTTAATTAGAAATGGTCGCGAGCTTGCGGTTTACGAGAGAGAGAGAGAGAGAGAGAGAGGATGAGTGCAGCGCCTTCGAAGCTCTATATACGATTTGCCACCGAAACCACCTCGCCTCAGTAAGTCTTTAATATTTAAGGCTTGGTGGCGTTTGGCCAGAAGACGCGAGCACTCACTCTGATTATCGTTTTTTTATACTTTCCTTACCCTCTCTCTCTTGCATATGTTAGCATCGACTTAGATTCACAGTGTGAATTTAGTGTTTACGAGGATCCCACTTGTATTGCTAAAACGCTCTTGGTATTCTGGAAATTTCATTTTATTTTCACCCTCATCCCCCATTGTTTTGATATTTTTCTCGTTTTCGCGGGCGATCTCATATTTTTGTTTTTATTATTGTGGGTTATTTTTAAAAGTACTGCTTTGTATTTCCCGCGAGGGTTATATTTTAAGATGGAAAGAAGATTAAAGGCTAAAAAAAAGCCTGAACAAAAAAAAATATTTCAGATTTTGAACTGATCACAGCGAAGTTTAATTGTGATATTCAACGAAAAATAGTTAACAGTACAACTTAATTTTCAAACAATGTACACCTCACCATAGAGTTTGCTTCCAATCAACATTAAACAGTTTACCGTTTTGCATCAAGTTAAATAACTGACGGGCATGAGCTTTTCGAGTTGAAAGCTGTCGAAGTAAAATTAACGAAGTAGACGCGCGCAAAGGTCGAGAATTCCGTAGTAAATGTGAAATAATAAACGACGTGTTACAAACGGATTTCGCGCAGAAAATTCACGCCATTAATATTTCGCTGGTTCACGAGGCGCGCGCATCGTGCAGACGTGCTTCGCTTTATTTTCAATTCAATTCAGCTGCGCGCCGCGACTTTTCGTGAAAATGCCGAGCAGCTCGTTAATTGCAAGCTATCGACGAGTAATTTAAAGTTGGTAATTCCATCCAGTGGAAACGCAAGTTCAGTTGTTGTAGCGACGTCTTAGAGTCTTAATCCCCAATCTCACTGTTGGACAAGCATCGAGGATTAGTGCTTGCGACCAAAGCTCGCTGAAGTTTCGTTGGGGCTGTATAAGATCTAAACAAGAATCTCTTCTTCGCCTTTGGAGAATAAAATCATCCCTGAATAACATTTTGCCCGAGAGAAAGAGAAGCTAGTGGATTCTGCTTTAATTATTCGCGATATCCTTGGCCGTAAGACGGAGTTTTATTAGCATAACCTCTGGAAAATTAACGCTGAACGGAATCGCGAAAGCTCTCGGTGATTATTCCAGATACAGCTTTTCATCGTTTGACTTTCTTGAAAAGTTTGCCGAGCGATCAAAGCCTGCGTTTTATCGAATAATACCCGCGAAGTTGACGCGATTAATGACTTTGTGGACCGACTTTGAGCGAAAAACTGTCGGGAAACGGCGCTTGTATAATAATTTTGTTTGTAAATTTGCGCAAGTTGGCGGAAGTAGTTCACGCGGAAATTCATGCAGCATTTCTGCATTATGAATTCAGCCTTGGTTTATTGTTTACGAAATACAGACAAGACTAAAAGATTGTTTTACATTATAAATTGCTGAATAAAAAATGACTTCATAATGTCGTTATTCAACTTTTATTATAGTGTTAACATTATAACAGCATTTTCGCAAATTATTTTTTAATAGTTAGAATTTTAAGTTACCCATAAAGAATCTAATGTATACAGAATCAAGTAAATAAACATTCAATACGAAATTCCCAATAAATTAATTAATTCACAGCATCATAGTCAAAATTTTCATAACCGGCCAAGCTCAGTGTGTATGTAAATTTAAATCTACATTCAACTTTGAGTTTAAGCCGTAGAATTAGTTTCCCCGCGCGCGCGCGCAAAATCTTACGACCGTTCTAATTAAGCAAGTTATGCTGCATGCACGTCGCTTGTATGAAAAAAAAAGAGAGGAAAAATCTTTCTCTCTCTCTCTGCTCTACACCTCCTTTTCATTTTATTTTTGCCTTTCCTCGCTCATATTGTTAATTGCCAGAGGAATTTCATACAAGCTTTTTTTATTGTCCAACATTTCTGCATACTTTTGCGCCTGCCTAATGAAATTTTAACTCCCTTTACACCTGTTTTTGACATTCATTGCCATATAACGCAGAAGTGCCGCCCTCTTGAATTTTTCATTGCAAGCTCGCTCAGTTTTATATGAGTTACGAATTGTAAATGAATGCTTTAAGTATTTCTCTGTTTCTCACTTGGCACTTGTACGCTAACGATGCAATAAGTAATGCATTACAATCTGTTATTTAGCTCATGAGTTTGATACTTATTTTTTTTTATTCGAATGCCTTTCAATATCCATTTGTCGTCCAAATAACGGATATTCGACCATTATGTGCGCATACACAATGTTACCTTATTCAACAAGAGCGAATCGACGTAGAAAGCTTATACAAAACAACGAATTCGAAAGAAACTGTCTAGTCGTGCTTTTCTTCTCTCGCTCGAAGCACTCAAGGTAAGTAAAGATCGAGAGAATTACGCGTGAAAATAGCTGGGTCGTAGCGTCGTCGTACTGTCGTCGTCGTCGTTGTCGCGCACAATCGGGAATTCCTTCACGTCCTCGGCGGCGAAAGTTGGCGTAAAAAATGTCTTCTTTTCCGAAATCACCCTTAATTCACGCCCACAACGCGCGAAGGCGCACTTCTTCTTCTTCTTCTTCTTCGTCCTCGTGAAAGACGCGAGCTGCACCCTAATTTTCTCCTCCATCATTTCTTTATCTGTCCCACCACCGCGCTGAAGTCACTTTTTTTCCACTCGCAATTTGAATATCGTTTTCACCATGGATTTAATACCTGCGAGGAAAAGTTTCGTCGCGCTTACTCTTCGCCTTTATTCCCTCGAACTGTATCCTCCGCAAATCCGCGCGCGACGATTCTATATAGATTTTCTTTCTTCGCCATTATGAATAGCTCGAGCGGCGACTTTGCCTCGCGCAGTGCGATTTTCTTTATTTCTCTCTTTTTCTTCGCTGTATAAATAATTACGAGAGCGTCCCGTTTCTCTTTGTCTCGTCTCCATTTATCTCCTTCTCTCGTCGCTTTGCGCGGCGCGTCCAAGCGCGCGCTATACTGCCAGAGATGTATATCATTAAGGAACTTTCGAGCGAATACCTCGGAAAATCTTTTTTTTTCTCTCGCCTTCTCTCGGCCAGAGTCGGTTTTTTAATAAAGGTACTGTTACATCCACCTCCATCGTAAATACAGTGCAAGCTGTTCTTTCTTCGACTGTAAGTAGTTTCGAGCTAAAATTTTTTTTATTTTTAATTTTTGTCCATGCTACATCATTTTTTTGGATTGAATGTACCGAAGACAAAGAAGGACTTTTCTAAATGAATGGTCTTTTCAAGGAATCATTAAAAATACTCAAGTGCCCGTCGAAGAAATAATAATAGGAAAATTCTCTGAATGGTTCATAATTAGTTGATTCGAAATGGAAGCACCTGAATGTAATAAGGACATATTTTAGTTTATAAATGGAGCGTTTACTTGAAAGCACTTCGCCTGAGTAGAATTATTAATGAAATAATGTTAAAGACGCTCAATCAAGAGCTCAAGAGGAAGTTCAAATACAATTTGTAAAATATGAAGAGGTCTTTTGGCATATCAAAAATTTCATTTGCGTACTGAAAACTATTTCTTTCTTCTTTTTTTGTCACTTCACTTTTGTGGAATTCAACGGAAATTATATTTAGATGTAATTTCTATAGAATATTGTTGAATTGGACGATTTTCTTGCCTTTGAAAGCCGAATCGGCGCTGTTCTTAGTTAACTCTCTCGCAAGCTGCTAACTAAACTGCCCAGACTTTACAAGCAGATTTCTAGTAATTCTCTCATTCATAGTTTCATCATCCCAGAATCGATCGTACATCGAGCTGCAAAATTTCAGGAACGGGTAGTAATTAAATCAACGCTAACTTGATATCACAGTTTTTTCGAGAAACAAATTGCTTTCACTCTGTTACTGTTCATATACGTCAAGCTTAGAGAACCTGCAATACCCAATCAGTTATTGGAATTTTTCAATCTTTTTGAAATGAATATCGTAACAATTCGGAGAACCAATTAAATTTCCGATTACGACCTACATTCGATCAAAGTTACACAAATGCGTCACTCGAGCTTCTCGAAATTCGAAATCTCTCGTCAGGCAAGCTTGCAAACCGCACAAAGTAGAGAATCTTATTTCTCGAGAGAAGAATCCTCTTCAGAGCGAGAGAGAGAGAGAGAGAGAGAGAGAGAGAGAGAAAGAGAGAGAGAGAGACAGAGAGAGAGAGAGAGAGAGAGAGAGAGAGAGAGAGAGCGAAGTGCAGTAAAGAAGCGCTGCAATTAATCCGAGACAATTGCGTTGATAAAAATAAGGTGTATCGGTCGACTCGAAAATAAAAGCTTCCCTCGAGGGCGAGCTTTTGCCGTCTGGAATCAGCAGCGTAATTGTCCTAAGCAGTGGCCTCCGCATTTTCGCTTCTCTCCTTTCTGTGCCACCAAACTATTTCAGTTCTCTATACCTATAGATACGTGAACGCTGTGAGCGCTTTTTCTCTCTCTCTCTCTCTCTCTCTCTCTCTCTCTCTCTTTCTCGCCATTGCGACTCTCGATTCTACTTCTGTTGTCCTATTCCCTTTTTTGTTTCCTCCTCTTTCGACGCTCTCTCTAGCTTCTCTTTAGTTATAGGCCGTATCTGATTTCCTAGTGTTACGTTCAATTACACGAGAAAAGAAAGTATTTGCGGGAATAGAGGAGTATTGGACTCTCGATTATTGTCGAATAAAATAATTACTTGAATTACGTTTTTTTTTATCACATTATCTTACAAACTATTAATTGACAGGTAAGTAAAACGAAAAAAAAAATGTGTTCTCTGCCTTTAAGTAGCAATTTATAAAAAAGCAAAGCACCAGTAACAAAAGGAGCCTCTGCTAATTTTAAAAAGCACGAGTCTAAAACAAAGAAGCATTCATCCTGGTAAAAATGTCCTTTTATTCTAGGTCAAAACTCTGCATGTTTTAGGTAATCGCGCGCTCTCTCTCTCTCTCTCTCTCTCTGCCTGAATAAAAACTCACCACCACCCCGCAAAAAAAAGGTCGACAGAGAAAAGCATCGGCCGACGTAAAAAAAAACAGCCGAAAAAATCGCCCGTTGTTTATCAAACCGCCACGAAGATAGGCCAATTCGCCATTCGCGCAAATATTACGCCTCGCCTACTGTTACGGTTTCAATATTTTTTTTTTCCCTCGACTCTCCGATTCTCTCTTTTTTTGTTTGCTTCTTTTCTATATTCCGTGTGGTTATCGAGGCTATTTCCTATATATCGCTAGCGAGGAAAGAGAGAGAGAGAGAGAAAGATGATAACTCTGAAAAATAGATTTACCGATAAAAGGATCTTTCGCGCGCGCGCCCATGGCTTTGAGATATGATATTTTTCTTCCATTTGGACTTAGCGCGCGAGAGAGAAGGTGTGCAAGCGTGAATCTTTCTTTTCTTTTTTCTTTCTTTCTTTCTCTCTTTATTTTTTTTTTCTTTTAGTTTGTGGCGCGCTCCACTTATTCTCGGTCAACACTTGGGCTGATACTTCGTTGGAACCAATTAGAGCGGAGAGAAAGTATTGCGGTCGGGATTATTTCCTCGTGTCACGGATGATGCTACTTTTTGCGGTCCTCTTCGCCTCTTTCTCTTTCTCTCCGCCGGATTGTCCGCCTCTTCTTCTTCTTCTTCTTCTTCTTCTTCTTCTTCTTCTTCTTCTTCTTTTTCTTTCTTTTTTCTCTCTTTCCTCGAGACTTTACTTTTTTCTTCTTGCCTGCGGCTTCTTGCTCTCGCTCTCCTCTTTTTATTATCACGAATAGCGTTCTCGAGGGTTCATTGCCACAAAGTTCCGTCCAACTTTCGTAAATAAAGTTTTACGTGGGAGCATAATTTGCGCTCATTCGAGCGCGAGCGACGCGGTTTATTTTAAAATGGAGAAAAAAAAGGACATAATTCGATTGAGCTTGGCAGGCTTCTTTTCTTTCCGCCGAGCCAGAGTCTCAATCAGCGCACGTACTTCAGGGGAAGTACCAAGCAACTCTGCGGCTGGAAAAAAAGGGGAACAAGTGGTGCCGGCGACAAAAAAAACAGAATAAAAGAATAGAAATATAGTTGTGTATATATATGCCCAAACAACAGTGCCAGCGCGAAGAGATGCAACAGTGACAAATGAGGAGGAAGGTGGGAGAGCCAGTCAGCATGAGTGACGTAAAATACTGCGAGAAAGTAAGACAGAGAGACGTCGCTGGAGGTTGGAAGGCGCGAGAGAGAGAGAGAGAGAGGAAAAAAAAATAAAGGGGAAAGAGTAAAAACCGCATAAAGAATTTTTACGGCTAACCCCCTTCAGTCAACGCGTCCATTAAACTGGGCATTAAATTCTTTTTTCCTTCTATCTCTCTCTTACCTTTGCTCGTAACATAAATTTTAAATTGATTTTTAAACAGGACTCCAAGGCGAACTTTTCCAAGGAAATGCGTCAAAAAATCTGATCTCCAACTCAGCCTTTCTCGCTCGAAAGGATTTTTAAAAGACTGAATTATTTGCTATTACGTCTGACTAAACTTGACTTACACTACTTCAACGTATTCGTGCTTCCAATATGAAAAGCCGTTAAATCGTGGACGTTATTTTCAAACTTGTATGGGTCGTACATTTCGTTATTGAGTTTCTGATGAAAGTTTAAACGGGTATGCACGATGTAACGTAAAACTCGATATTCAATAGCCTGCTCGACTTGTGTATAGTGCAAACGTTTTTTCGCTTTTGCACCGGAATTAATAAATTGAAAATTCAATTAGAATGATATTTATTTTCAAATAATTAATTTTTAGAAAACTAGGAATATGAAGTTGGCTTATTTTATGTTATTTATTGTACGAGAAGTGGAATGAATTTTATACAAGCTAAATTTCTGATGAACAAACAATTCTTGATTGTTGCTTTTCAATTTCGCCTGTTGACCTTATATCTAGCAATAACAACAGCTGATCCCGCACGGGGCCAAAAAATCACAAAACCAAAATCGAATGAAAGGTAGAAGAAAAAAAAAGAGGGATCCGTTTTCGAGTTTGCGAGAGAGTGTAACTGAAAGAGAGAGAGAGAGAGAGAGAGAGAGAGAGAGAGAGAGAGAGAGAAAATAAATGAAAGACGAGAGCCGTCAACAGGGGAATACATGAAGCCTCTGTGAGAAAAATTCAACCGGAAGAGAAAGGAGCCAGAGATTTCCGGGGGAACAGACGCGATTGGCCGATAACTTGGCCCGCAGGCCTTGCGCGCGCGCTTCGAACGAGGTCATCGGCAAACTTTTTCCCTCGAATGGCCAAGAGGCGACGAATCTCAAGTAACGCCCGTCAACTTGCGCGCGTACTCTTCAAAAGTATTTTTCTTCTAGCCTCTACTTCTTTTTTTTGCTCTCTCTTCTTCTTCTACTTCTTTGCCAGCAAAATCGCGTTGGAAATTTACGGCCACCCAAGGGCTACGAGCGCGCGCGAGCTTGTCAATTAAAGAACTCGAAAGTTGAGTCTTCCTCTCTCCCCGTGGAATTACCAGGCATTATCATCGGAATCGGATTTGAAATCTCTCTCTCTCCTCTCGATTCGTTTTCTCACTTACTTTCGTGGGAAGCTCTGGAGATGACGATTTATGGACTTACGCTCGATTTTCGGTGTAGAAACGTTTTCTTCGATGAATTCCGGGGAGTTCGCGTACAACTCGCTGCTGAAAGTTTGATGAACGCGTAAAGTTTTTCCGGGAAATTTGAATTGCGAATTATTCAAGGCTCTGTCGTTCATATTATACGTAGGTGCGAGATAGAAAGAAAGATAAAAAAAAGTACGCGAATTACTATACATTGGATGTGGCATTGCGGAATTCTCGCGTGGAATGAAGGGATTGAAATCCATTTTCGGATTTGCAACTGTAATGTCTCTTTTGTGGGGATTTCGCGCGAACATCGCGTGACAGATAGACAGACTTTTACGAGATAAAATTTCCCTTTGAGCAATTATTATCAGTTCATTGGAAATTACCGACGGAAACATGATGGAAAGAAAAATTCCATTTGAAATTTCCGTTGACACAATTTACCGGCTAGAGTTGTCGCCGCGCGCGTGCTCTCGCACCTGCCTTTGGGTCATTATCTCGGTTCGCTTCACAATAACTTGCGTACGAATGAATTCACCTATACTGGTTGGAAACCATTAAAAGTAAATCGATATTCCGATAAAAGTTGGCTTCGCGGTTAACGGCTCAAAACATTTTTTTTTCGGGATTTTAATCATTCACGATCTCATTATCGCTCGACGGATAATCGATTGCATCTTTTCCAAACAATTTTTTTTCTCTCTCTCGCCAAAATGCAATTACCGATTTAAATTGACGTTAGCTCGCGGGAAAAAGTTCGAAAATAAATTATTGATTAACCACGCGATGTAGGATAACGCTGTAATAGAATACTTTGCAAATGTGGCGTCGGATCGATTATGATGGAAAAAGTTTTGAAGCTTCGCGATAATATTATAGCATGTAGGCTCACCTACTTCCAACTTCTCTCGTATAATTTACAGAAAAAAAGGGGGAGAGAAAATTATCGAAAAAACATTATTTTTTTCCCGTTGAACGAACAAAAAACTTCAGTCGTAAATTTCGCAGTTTTGCTCGATATAACAGTGTCCGAGCGATTTCCGCGGAAACCAAACGTGTCCATTAGCTTCAATTTACTCTTCGAACGAAATTGTCAGCCATACTTTTACACAAGCCGTAAGATGTTTGACGAAGGATGTCGTGCAAAAAGCGAGAGACGATCGATCGCTCAAGGGTGCCAGTTAGTAGGTTCGACAATAAGGTCCGTAGCTATACGAGTAGCGCTGGCAAAAGGCGTCGGCAGCAGCAGCACAGAGTGTCCCGGGACAATACGCGCTTGGCGGCCTCGGGGTGCGGCAATAATCGTTAAAGCTCTACGTGGCACTTGGCGAGAATTGGAAGAGAGAGAGAGAGAACCAGCCGACCTTCCTCTCCGTCTTTGTCTACGTCTCTTGCTTTCGTACAGCTTTTGGTCTTATCGCCTTTATCTGCGCGCGCACACATACACACACACTCACACACGTCGCACCATTACTCTTTGATTTCGAGACGCGACTTTGTACCTTACACCGACCTTTTTATCCTCTTAATTTCCCACGCGATTTTTTACGTTCTCCTTTGTAACCGTGATTGTGCGTCGTTATCCTTATCGGTTATATTTCTTTTCTTTTTTTTTTCAATGGAATAAAAGAACTTCAATTCTTTTTTTTTCGCAAATTGTATTGTGTATCGCAAATTGACAATGTTCACTCCCCCTTGAACGAATAACTCTCTACTCTCGGTGGTTTGCTAACCACTCGCGTCGCGGAATCGTACTCGTTCTTTCCGTATTTGTTCCTCTTTTCCCTTTTAGCACGCGGTAGCTTCTCTCTCCCTCTTCGACCCTCTCTTATTTACCGAAGTTGCATGGATATAGTAACGAGAAAGAGAGAGAGAGAGGGGGAGAATCGACGAGATAGCTATACACACACATACACACACATGTATACACATACAGCGAGCGTAGTAGTAAAACCCGTTGCCCGGACCCTACTAGCTACTACGCGCGTTCAAATGGCCTCGTTTCTGTTACAGGGCTCTTCTCTCCCTCTCAGTAGGCTTTACGAGCTTTTTATTCGACGAGAAGCTAAACAAGGCAAAACCGCTTTGCAGATCTCTGCGCTCGCCGCCGCCGCCGCCACACCGGCCGATTAAACGGATTCATCTCTCCACTCCCGCGCGGCTTTTAGACACTTCGCTCGCACAGTACACTACCAAGTTGTTAATATCCGAAGGATTATAATGTACTTATATGTATATATGTGTACAATGGTGCGTTGAAATTTCACTGATTTTACAGGATGACTAACGTTATCTCGTTATGTGCGCGGGGCACTGCACCTTTCGAGAGAGTTTGCGGTGCCGAGCTTTATTTCGTGGCAAGAGTTTGATCACGTATTCATGGATATACATATTGGTAACAACTATGAGTAAATTACATGCTGTTTTCAACATCATGTTTGCGGTTGATTTTGGCTTTAGTAAAGTTATGGAATGCCTATTATTTCAATATAGTTTTCGTTTCGGTAGCGTGTATTAATCCGCTAAATGATTGTCTAAACTATACGCGACTCCTGACTTGCAAACTCAAACAAGATAAACTGGAATTTCATTGGTTGAAATCAAGTGTATAATTCAAGACAGAATATAGCACTTATATATTTACGCCGGAGATGATAGTACTAGAATTGCAAATTTTGACAAGGATCAAGATACAAGTTTCAAGTTGGGTTGATGGATCTTGCAATAAAACAAACTTAGCTGCTTCGGAGTGAACTGTAGCTCAAAGAGAACATGTTTGAACTGTTCAGCTACTACTGTTATATTTTACATGAGTAGTCGTTTGCAACGTTGAATACATTGAGACATTGTAAACAATCTTATTATACTTCAAAGCTAAGAAAATCTTTTGTCGTCATCTAATTCGGTTACAATGCAGTGCTTCATTTCACATTCAAAAAGGAACGAGTTTCCTATGCGTACCGTCATATGGATACTTTAATCTCGTAAATCTTGTTGTTTGTGTAACATTCCGTGGCAAAGTTTCGTTGATTATGCAAATACAGTTTAAATCATTTACGCGCAATTGTTTTACATCCAATTTGAATTCATAACAGTTAGTTGAGTGTATAACACTATCATTCGTATGAAAATAGAGATATATATGCGGAATGGAGAAACTCTCCAGGAGCTGCTGAAATTTACCAGTGTGTACAACTTTTTATTACCTTTTTAAACACTTCGAATGCATTGGATTGGCAAACTAAACTCCAAGTGTTTACACTCACGCCTCGCTTCTTTCCGCCGGCAAAAGTAGTGATTAAACAGCTTAACGAACTACGTCATCAAAAGGAAGATCATTCTCCGCTGTGACTTTTTCAATGAAAAACGGATCAAGTGCAAGTTTTCTCCCTTTCTCTCTCTCGTTTTTTATTCTCTGTCGAGTGTCGTGCTTAAACGTAAAGTCGAGTGGGAGCGCGTGCGCTTTGGCTAAGTATTCGTTAAGTAAGGGTAGCTTGGGAAACAGGGTAACTGAGTCCTCTCGCGTTACGAGGAAGAAGGGGAGGGGGGGGGGACAAAAGGCAAGCATTAAAGTCAAACTAAGTTTGCTGCTGGGATTACTATCAGCCACTCGAGCGCGCGCACGTGAGCTTTCTCTCTCTCTCTCCCTCTCACTTCTTCCGCTAAGCTGCAATTAACGAAACTATTAAAATAAACGAGATATGTAAATTGTTTATGTCTCTTTGTTGGGGCGCGACTCTCGCGGAGTTTTGATGTTTAAAAAAGGCGAAAACTTTAAACTGCTTGTTGCGCGCATTCACTTAAGACGCTTCCTCCACTTCGAGACTTATAACTGACTTTAAACTTACTTGGAAATGCAAGTGGTTTTAATTTTGCGCGTGATTGTTGATGAATTACTCCGCCGAGGGGAGAGAAAGAGAGAGAGAGAGAGAGAAAAAAAAGAAATTTGATCAGCTAATTACGGAAATTCCGCGCGCGAGAGTTCGGAGATAAATCTTTTGATGAAGCAACTTCTTGAAAAGTTTTTTCATCAGATGGACGTCGTTGGAAAGAGGATTAACTTCATCGAACTTCTTCTTTTTTTTTCGTTGTTCGTATACGGTTTATAGATTTTCATTGCGCAGATTAAAACTTTAACGGGAAGTGTAAAAATCTGTTTCGGCGACAGCTTACACTTCAGCGCGTAACGCTCCGGCAGAGATGAAAATAAACTTTTTTTTTTGAAAAATAAAACAAAAATACATAATATTCTTAATTATCAGAAACAAAATGTTCTATTTAGGGTAATTTAGTTATAAACGCACGATTCGAACAACTATTATTGTATATAATTTTGGTGGTAATTTTAATCTGTTTATTTTTCGTATTCATCAAAAAATTCTGATTTCGAGCAAGATTATGCGTCAATTAAGTAAAGTAAACATGGCAATATATCATTCTTGCTTCTTTGTTGTCAGATTTATACATAGTTCATTAATAACGCTAATTTTTTATTTGGCCATGAGATATATAAAAGTGGCTGGAATATTTACGTCTACGATAGTTGCACTTAATGTTTTTTTATTCTTTGTATACAAATCCATTGTAAGACTTCATAGACAACAAAAGACGGACGGCGTTCGAAATTGAATTACCAACAGCTTTTTAAACTATATCTATGCATAGATAAAGATTAATGTACCAATAAAAAATTACCTTACAAATTAGCTAAAGCTACATGAATCAAAGATAAAGCCGAAGTCTAATGCACGCAGCAGTTACAGCACGCCATCCGATTGCTAAATAATACACAAGGTAACCTCTTAATGATTCACGCTCGATGATTTATGCGGGGTTATCATGATAATGCTGACAGTTGATCATTACGCATTGTTGCAGATTAAGGTAACAAATCGAATATCAAAGTATAATTCGACCGAGCAAGAGAAATGAATCATTTGGAAAGTTTTGGAAAAGTCAATTCGTTAGCGCCGAGCATCGTAAGCTACGAATGGATATTGGAAGATTTTAAGAACATAAACACTCCTACGGGATTTTTTTTCACTTCGCCATTAATTCCCACCGAACATCCTGGTATCAAGTGGCGTTTAGCGTTGTATCCGAACGGTCGAAATAAAGCAAATAAAGATTATCTTGACCTATGCATACAATTGTTTAGCAGTTCAGATGAAATAGTATTGATGAGTGAGGTTATACAACCAACTTTGCGAGTTTTTGTTCTCAATCCTGAAGATCTCTCGACAAATGAACGTGCTGAGCTTTATAAATTCAAATTATTGCCAGAAATCGAATTTCACAATATTTTGTTACCAGCAGCATCGATTTACGATCGTTTTGTTACAAGACAATATATATACGAAAGCAATAATCTATTCAAGAACGGTTGCTTGAGTATAGGTTGTGAAATGGTTTTCTATCATGCCGTTTTTGATCCCTATGTAACCAATTCAAGTCTGAACAATCATAGACTCAAGGAATTCGATGATTTCAACAAACTTCTTGCAGACGATAAATTTTGCGATTTTACATTTGGTCTTGGCAACAAGGAGATCCGTGTCCACAAAGCTATTCTAGCGAGTCGTAGTCCAGTTTTCGAAGCCATGTTCGTAAATGACATACAAGAGAAGCAACAAAATAGAGTCGATATCGATGATATTCAATATCCAGTGATGAAAGAATTATTTCGATTCGTTTACACAGGCACAGTGAATGAAATGAAGGCTATGGCCAGTGATTTGCAGCCGACAAATATTGCGTCACTGGACTCAAAACGATGTGCGAAGAAATATTGTCCCACGATCTGAATGCTGATAACGCGTTGGAACGTCTTATTTTGGCTGATACATATAATTCTCCATCCTTGAAAGAGCAAATCATCGAATTTATAGTGAACAATTCCAGTGAGATAATTGCAAAAAACGAATTCGCTGCGTTACGTTCGGATATTATGTGCGAAATAATTTGTGGTTTGAATAAAAGACTGGTTGTTTTGGCTAAATAAAATTTACTGTTTGCTTCGAGTGGTTTGCATTCGTTCTCTTTTTGAATGAATTTGTTGTTCATTTTCTCAATATAAATATAAAAACATTATTGTGAGGAAAAATTTTCATCCCATTGTTATTTCAATCTCTCTGTAAGACAAAAGCCGTTGTTGACAAACATCAGACTATCATGTCACTCGCAGTCTTTTCCAAATATATATACTATTTCATCCCCACAATACATTAATCTATCAGTCTACCAAAGAGATACGAATCAAAAAAAAATCTATTGTTTCAAGAGTATCTCCTAACAGAATAAGTTGCTGTCCAGATTTCGAACTCCGTAGCTTTTTAACTTGACGCGCGATCGAAGATATACACGTAGTATCGAAGATAAAATTTCTCGCAAAGGAACGGCAAGATATAATTCGAAACGATCTCACGCAATAAAATACTGAAAGCCTCGATGACAATCGCGTTGCTTTGCGAGCGAGAGAAATGAAATATTACCACCGGCTCCAGACATATCTCTCAGCCGCGCGCGCGCGTTCGCGATGATAAAAGGGCCAAGACGTTGAAGCATACGTCGTTCCCTTTAATAAAAACCCGAAGAACCATTACTTCCGAACAATAAACATTATTCTGCTCCACTCTTCCGTCCTCGCTCGCTCATTTTTTTCTGATATCTTTCGTACAATTATACGAATCAATCTTTCACGAAATTTCATTATATCCGCGCAGACTGATGAAAGTTATATTCTCGAGCCTATTAATTTTTCTATCAATCTCGTGCCATTTGAATGAATAAAGATAATGTACTCGTATTCATTGAAGATTATTACAATCAAACAATTTTCAAAATTCAATTAACGCCGTTTGCGAGCACACCTTATAAAGTAAATAAAGATCGTGTGTATGTGTGCACTTTCAAATTTGAATTTCTAACTGCACGCACACACGTAGAATGTTGGATTTTAAATTATTCTCTTTGCTCGCGCGCGAGCATCCGAAATTAAACAGAATCCTAAGCAAATATTTCTCCTCACCGCGTTCGAGCTACTTTTCCGCTGAGTCATTCGATATGAAAAATTAATCCTTCGGAACAAAAAAAACATACTAATTCACGCGCGTTATTCCATATAACGAAAATTCTTTCGGTCTAGTAAACTACAACCATTCGATGATCGTAAGTTTAAAGATTTGATGCTGATATCTTAAGGCTTACCTAAATATTTATAAATAATTTTTTCATCCGAAAAAAAAGCGACTTTCACGTTCCACAACATAGGCAGCAATATCGCGGTGAGAGACGAGCGACGGCGCGGCGCGGGTAAGCATTCTCAAGTAAACATCGAGTGGTGCACGAGGAAATTTGCATCACAGCAGCCTTTGACGCTGCGCACCGGAGAAAATCGATATTCCCCATGACGTTTAAGAAAATACGAGGCTCTCGCGATGTGTATAACATGGAAATGCCGTCACTAGTAAGGAGTAACTCACTCACTCACTCTCTCAAAGAGAACTTGGTAATATTCCTCCTTGCTTTTTCGCTCAATGAGACGAAAAAAAAAATCCATTATCATCTTCCAACACGAGAGCACTTCTTTATAAAAAGAAGAAGAGGGGGAGGAGGACTTCTAGAGAAATCGAAGGATCTCGTTTCGTCACGTGTAATTGGGCTGAGATCTTACAAAAGAGAGGAGAGAAGAGAGAGAGAGGGGGGGATATAAAAGAGTGGGATGATAACGTCAAAGCTCTCTCTCTCTCTCGAGAGTTGATTAGATGGCGCGCGTCTGCTCGCTGTCGAGGGCCAATTGTTTCGCCAATCTCGAGAGTGGATCGTCGACGTCGTCGTCGTCGTGTGTAAAGGGCGTGTTGGCTGCTGCTACTGCTACTGCCTATCTGTACTCGTAGACACTACGAGAGGGGAGGCTGCTGCTGCTACTGCTACTACTACTGCTACTGGCTGTGACAATGGATTAACGGCATGTAAATTTTCCGTTCGATTTTATTGCGCCAAACTACCTCGTGTACACACACTTTGAAATGCCTATTGTTTCGCCGACTCGAATTGATTGCCTCTGAGGAGATTAACACGTTTGACTTTGTACCCGTCGATTATACAGTGGATGTTTTTTTTTTTAATTGCGTAAATTTGTGCAGCAATTAGAGCAATACAATTTATTTATCAATTTATCCTTTAAAAATTTTAATTTATAAATTTATTTTCATAGAATGAGCACATCATTATCGTTCATAATCCTTTTCATAATTTCTCATTGATATCAAGTTCAGAGCTGCATAAATAACGCAGTGACAAAAAGGCAGCATCGTGCACTCGCGCTATTATTCCCATTCAAATTCGCAAAACAAACAAAAAGGAAATTTTTTCGAAAAAAAAAAAACAGTTCACATAATCAGCATAAATAACAGAGCGAGGGTCGAGAGAGAAAAAAATTCAATTTTGCCGCGCGAAATATATTTCAAATTCAGATTAGCCAGTTAAATTTAACGAAAGCGATATTTCAGTAGTCGCTTGGAGGGTAGCGGTACTGGCGGTGGGCCGAATGAAAAAAAAAAACCAGCCCATAGGCAAAAAAAAAAAAAGAAAACGAGAGAGTGAGCCGAATCGAGAGGCATTAAGGAAGAGTGTAGATAGGGAATGGATAAGCGAGAGAAAGCGTGGCGCGCGAGTAAATGATAATAGATAAAGAGAATGGGGTGGCTGGCTGTTGAAATAGATCACCGCGCGAGATAGCGGGACAGAAAGAGCGATGCTAATCTGCGTCGCTGCGGGTTTATTGCTCACCAGCCCCCCCGAGAAACAAACAAGCGCGAGCGAACGTCATTATTTATCCGAGCAGTCGAGCGATTGCGGTTGAGAAATAACGCGATGGTATTTGTTTTCACCGGCTCGCGAGCTTGCAAAAGAAGTCCTACGTTCGTTCCTTTTTTTTGTTTTCGCGCGCGTTGTTTGCTCTCGTCGACGTTTCATCAAATGTTCACTTTTTTTTTCCTCGCATTCTG
Organism: Galeopsomyia nigrocyanea; assembly: GCA_035047105.1. NCBI lineage: Eukaryota > Metazoa > Arthropoda > Insecta > Hymenoptera > Eulophidae > Galeopsomyia > Galeopsomyia nigrocyanea. The sequence continues at coordinate 98,658 of JAWWMK010052216.1, read as the reverse complement.
TATTTCTTTGGTGCTTGTTTTGCGGTAAGTTGATGCTTGGTGTTTGTTGACACGGTAAATTATTAAGATATTCCGTGGCAGCTTCCGATTACTCAAAGAGCTTTTGATAAATGATTCACTGTTTACTGGTTTTTTTTTTCGTGGATTGCTTTTTCATATTGTGTTGTTTACAAATTCGAAAGGATATCACTCGAGCTCGTTCAGTGTTGCTTTGATTTTCATCGATGTACCGTGTATACACAAGCGATAACAAATATTCCAATACATCAAAGGGTTTCGAGCGAATATTCAAGTGCTTTTTCCATGTTTTATGGAAGAGATAGAATTTAATTTTAATGGTTGTTGAAGTTATGAAAGTGCTTGAAAATTGCTCTTCAGTTGTTAACATCCATTCGATGGGCTTTTCGATGCACGGATCACGGAATATTTTTTATAACACTTCTAATATTGCAGGGTTTGATCACGAATGAACTTACATTAACATGCTTGCTCCACTTTACATTGTTACAAAATAGTAAACAATACTTTACATTGGCAGCTCATCCCAGCTAAAGAAACTAAAGCAGACGAGCTAAGAAACAAATTGGATTGTCAGGTCGCATTCAAGGAATTTCTTGCCGCACGCACTAACTATACCGCATCCTCCGTTATTCTCAGTTGAGATATTACAAGGCAAGCTTTAGTAAAGCTCCCTCACACCCTCCCCCAAACCAGTGCGCTAGTTTAAAGCACTCCCTAATGAATTTCCCGCAGCTTATTCATCAGCAGCCGCCAAACTCGCTGCCGAGCCGTGGCTCTCAAGGCGGAGAAAAACCCATGTGTGCGCAAACTGCCACGCGCGCGATGAAAGTTCGCGTACAGGCAAGAACATACGTGCAAGCTTTCTGTCAGACGATAAATAAAGCTCCGAGCTCGTGTGAGATATGAAGATTTCGATAAAGCTTCGCGCGCTCGCGAGAGAGAAAAGGCAAAAAATGGGCGAAGGTGTTGTATGCTATTCTCGCGAGATTCGAAGATATGCTTGTTGCTGTTTTGTTACAAAGGCGATTGGATCTTTTTTTTTCGAGCGGTTACGGAGTAAGGGTAGGAACAATTTTTTTTTCTTTACCTATTTCATGGTCGATATATTTTGAATTGCACGAATTTGGATGCTGATCGACCTAAAAGTGCTCTCTACCTTAAAAGAGTTTCGCTGTCCAATGGTAAAATCGATTACTATCTGGGTTGAGCTCCTCATTTGAATACCCTTTGCCGACAAATTCTGATTGATTTTTATTGAGCTTCGTGGTTTTTTTGGTTACTTCGTTGATTTTTTCAATAAAAATCATCGAATTTCGCCTCGCTAAAAAAGAAATATTAATAGTGGAGTAATCTTCTTTATTACTGGAATTATTTCACGCTCATTTTCGAACTGTACTGTAAAAACTTTCAACGAGAGGTAAAATAAATATTTCTTCGTAACACACATTTCGGTACAAGGGTTAATTAAGTCTTTATCTAATCAGTAGAGCATAAAATTCATGCTCCAATAAGCAAGCTTAACAATAAAAAAAAATCTAGGGAAAAAAACTCCACAATAAACACACTTTCAGTTACCTTTCCGTTAGAACAATCATAAGTAAAAAATAAAAAAAGAACGGAGAGGAATCGTCGTCGCACGCGCGCGATATGCTTGAATATTAAAAATTTTTCGGCTAAGTTTTCATCAAAAGATTACCTTTCTCTCTTTCTCACCGGAGCGTCGAAAAAACGGAAAGGATCCTTCGGCTTCGGGAGTTCAAAGGAAACTAAGTGAAGAAAAGGAAAACCGACAAAGTATACGGAATGCCTTAGAAATTAAAGAAGCAGCGCGATAAAGGCAGCGCGGAATAAGGCAAGAAGAAAAAAAAAAGCTTTCTCTCGCAACGAGAAAGACAAAAGAAGAGAGTCAAGCTGATTGGCGCTTCTTGACGCAACTTCGTGCGGGCAACTTTTTCGGTTTATTTCTTTTTTTTCTAACCCCTCCCCGTTTTTTTACCCATCCATCACGCGCACTGCAAAATCCCAGAGTACACGGGCGTTCTCCCGGAAAAGGTTTAAACCGACAAAAATCCGGCCGCCGAGCGTTGCCCTGCTACGAGTGAGAGAGAGAGAGAGAGAGAGAGAGAGAAAAGTTTGCCAAGGGAAGACGCTTGCTCGAGCGAGCGGAAAAGTAAGTGAGCGACGGAGGGAGAGCTAGAGAGAGAGAGGTTAAGTGGCTGCAGGCTCTTAATTTTTTTTTCGCGCTAGCGAAACGACGCCTCGACATTTCTATTGTTAAATAATGATGCATCTCTGCAGGAAAAAAAAATTGAAAACGACTGCTAGCTTATTAACTCCCGCGCATGTACGTGTAAAACTCCTCCGCGTGTAAAATATTTGTTTTTTTTTGCGGATGCACCACTGTACTGTTATTAGAGATTCAAAACTTTAATTACTTGTTACTTCATAATTTTATATGGAGAAAAATATTTGATGATGTTGAATTAATATTATTATCCCTATAATAACAATAGTAAAGTTATGAAAATGGAAAAAAAAAATTATACTAGACTAAACCTTGCAGTCAACCGTTTTTTTCGTATAATTTTTAATTTCGCTTGTATGATCAGTAAATGTAATGAAAGGTTAATAAAGCGAGCTTTATTAAAATTTATAAATGTTATTCTGGAATTTCATTTAAAATTACACTGCGACATTTATTTTTCTCTTAATTCAGTTTGATGTATAATAATCGTAATTAAACCAATTCTCATTGCAGCTGCAAATATTATTAAATTCCGAGTTTAATTTTGAAAATTTTTGCGCGACCGTAATCACCTTAATTAGCATTAACAATAAATCCACGGGGACTGTCATCTCCAGATAAATGACGAAAATTCTCAGGCAGCTATATACGACCAACCTTAAACCGTTTTCAGAGCAAAGAAGAAGAAGAAGAAGAGGAATGAAGTAAGGAAGCGTGGCTCGAATGTCTCGAGTGTTAATCCGGATGAGGCCGCTACGACTGCCGAAATCGACGGAAGCGTGACGTGGACGGGGCCGTAGCTTTCTTCTCTCGTAGCGTAGGAAGAACGAGAGAGAGATAAGAGGATGGCGTCGAAAAGGATTAAGTACGCGCGGGCGCATCTCTCGCGGCGGAGGCACATCGCGCTACTTGCCAGGCCTCTCTGGAGGCGCACCGCCCCTGACTTCAACAGCATCGTGAGTACCTCCATCTTTCTCTCGCGCTCTCTATTTTTTTTGCTTACTTAGGATAGAGCAGTTTACCTCCCTACGGCCGGTACTCTTAGTGCCTTTCTACTTCTTGACGGGCCGAGGCTTTACTCCTAAGGACTTGCTTCTCTCTCTCTCTTTCTTTTTTTTTTTTGCTCTCTTGTGCCGCTTTACGTTTGAACATTTCCTTGGCTAAGGGTGCGACGGAATTTTTTTTCTTTGAGAATACTTGTAGACGAGGGGTATAAACTTTTTGAATTTTAAATTTGTGTCATTGAAAAAAACGGGCCCTCGTGATTTATGCATGTCATATTTGGACGAAAGTAGCGCGCGCTCGCGGTTCGTGAAAAGGGAAATTTTCTTGAAAGTGAGTATTCTTCTGTTGAAATGCTGGATTAAATAATTGTGAAGTAGATAGGTGAATTTTCATTCCGAAGCGAAAAGAAAGTAGTAAAGTTCAAGAGTGAGAGAGAAAAAAATAAGAAATTGAAGCACTTACAAAATAATGTTGCAGATGGCATCGTTCAAAATCTTGCCGGGGATAATCTCGAGATTTTCGTTAAAAGATACATGCGCCTTGCGATAGCATCCAGTCGTAGCTTCAAATCGTCTTTTCGCAGTGTTCACGCGACCTATTTTCACTGGAGTTATGCGACGGCTTGGTCGAGAGAGAAAGAGAGGGAGAGAGAGAGGTCAGGACAAAAAAAAGAGACGATGTCGGTGCTTTAAGAGATGTACTGCTACACTCGTAAAATAGCTTTTTCATACATTTCTATCGTGACTTTCACCTCCCTTCCGAGTTATATTGCCTCGTTAAATATAGCTCACTGATTAGGACAAACGATCGCTATAATATTGTTGAGTGTTGCCTGACTGAATCACGACTATACTACTTGAACAAATCACTACTGAATGATCCAAAAGGAAGGGAAAATAAACTTTTTATCATTGCATACTTAAACTTTGGTGAAAAACATTGCGATTATCAATAGCACCGACTCTAGAGAGTTTTTCAATAAAACCTCGACGATCGTCCGCGTGCGTTAGAAAATTTTCAATAAACTGTCAAATTGCATTTTCAGCCAATATTGATAAAGATCTTTTAAAAGCTTCGACCGCATCGGATTTCAGCAACGATATCGAGCGCGAAACCGTAGCCCGCCTCCTTGATAGTTCGCCGAGGTCAATATCGAAAACAGCTCAGGCGACCACGCACACACACACATGCTCAGAATCAAAGCTACCACAATAGAAGGGGGAGAGGGGTCTTCGCTTCATCAGTATCTGCATGTAGATTATCGACTGCAAAATCACGTACATCGTTTGGCTGGCTGGCGTCGTCGTCGTCGTCGTTGCTCTTTCTGATTTTTACCGGATGCAGGAAACGAATCTCTGCCAAAATTTTCATACGAATCGAGTCAATGTGTGGTCGCGACTTGATTGCGCATCGACTGCGAAATGCACTCGGGGGCTTTTGTGGAAAATAGAAATTCGAGGTCTCAGATTCTTGTTGATTTTTCGCGGGAATTTCGGCTACGGTCTTTTTTGTTATTTTTTTTCGAGTATGTGAAGACCGTCTTGAAAATATTTCGTACATTCCTTTTCATTTTTATTTTCTTGTGGCTATATTTCGAGGAAATTTAATAATGATGCGCACAGCTTAAAATTCCGGATTTTAATATGAATATGAAATTCCTTCGCAAATTAATATATTGGACAAGTAAAATTCATGTACAAAAATGAAGAAGAATTAATTAACATTCTTCCATAGCAAACTAATTAGTTTTCACTTTTTAATTTCTAAAAATTCATTTGAAACAAGCAACATCGCGTTTTTAGTATATTTTCCTGGCAAATTTGGTTTAAACGAAAAATCTAATAAATTGTAAGAGAAATAATGCCCTGAATGAAAGAAAAATGCCCAGTATTTTATTTTGAAATATGAGTTTCTTTTTAATTTTGCATTCGATCATATAATATAGCAATGCAAAACAATGCAATAACGTTATTTAGTGAAGCTGAAATGTACAGTTTTATTAAAAAGCTATTCCGCGTTGAGATTTTGTAAGTCTAAATAGTAAGTAATAATGTCGATCTGGCAAAACTCGGTGTTTTTCTATGGTTACCGCTCCCTCGAATAACAGCTCAGCCTGCTTCGCGTTTCTAATGAATTTTAATTCTATTTAGAGTCAACAAACCAAGTTTCGTTGAAATCTGTTTTTGCGTTCTAAAATTATGAGTCAGCAAAGTTACGGGTCAGAAAATGCGAGAATCCTAATGTATGTAAACAAAATTTTTGAGCTCCGCCGATTCGGCCACAAATTAAGACTATCAGTTTCAGATGCACTGTAATTTTACCGCGAATTCTTGATTTTCAATCTCATATTTCATATAAAATAATATCCGAATTTAAAATAAGCATTATAATGTTCGCAGATCGCTCGCATTGGCGAATTCGATTGAACTTGAAGGAAAAAAGAAGCGCAATAAATTGTAATAGAGAAAAGAATTACGAACGAGCAAGCTTTTATTGCAGATGAGACAATATTTCTTTCTTCTTCCCGAAGTCGTTTTGACGCCAGTTATTATTCATTCGTGTTTTATGGCTGAAAGAAAAGCCACCGAGATATCAATTTAAGATTACCGCGCGTTATGTTTCACGCCTGCTGGCAGGCAATCGAATAATCTCGTTATTTTTTTCACGAGCGCGAACGTAGAGAGAGAGAGAGAACAGAATAAAAAAAACGTCTTCTTTTTTTTAGTTTGATGGAAAACACGGCAAGAGCTACGAATTCACGGTACTCTGTACGAGAAAGCCAATACTTTCGTCGAAAAACAAAAACGAGATATAGCACAATAACATATTTTCGAAACTGCACTGGCATGGTTCAGTTTCAAAAAAAAACTTTTATTTCTGACGTTTTACGAATAACATTTGACCGCGCGCGTTGCTCCGGGCAAGTAGTTAAAAAATACGCTTGGTCAGACATTGTTATTTTCCGCGATCGACGTACTCCGAAGTTAACTTGACGTAACCATCAATAACCAATTCGTATAGAAAAAAACAATACAATGGTAACCTCCACAATTCATGGCACATCCATAACGAACCAGTAGATGGGTTAGTTAGCATCACTCGTCACATAAGCAATAACTCGAGCTAGAGTAACAAAGCCAATAGCGACATCCGTCAGTCGCGCGAAATACGTTAGCTAAACATTTGCAGAGATCAGCAGCCCCGTAGTGTCGTAGAGCGGCCATCAGAATCGCTTCGACGAAAACTATAGCATCACTCGGGCAAACGCTCGCTCGGTGCACGTCTCTCTCACTTAGCGTTTGTCATCGTTGGTAAACTACTTACTTAGAGCCATCGTGTGTTTGCCCAGTGCAAATCGTCGCCCCATTTTGACGCCGCCGCCGCTGCCGCCATGCTCGTGTTACCCTCATTTGAACCAAGCCCTTTCCTCTCGAAGACGATAACAGTTAGGCAAAAATCAAAGCGCACTTCGGGCAACTTGCCGATTACGCGATTTCGCGAAACGCTCCCGGGCTATGTAATGCAACGTGTGTGTATCTGTGTGTGGGTATGCGAGAGTTGCTTCTCTCGCGTGTACGCATTATTACCGGCTAACGAGGAGATGCTCTGCTAATGCCTGTTTCATGCATCGTTTGCGAGTAAATGGTATGCGCCGGCTCGCGCTCGCGCTTACTACCCCCCCGAAATCTCGGGGCTATGCTGTCCGCGATGCGAATGGGAAATTAATAGGCGCGCGCCCTTGCACCGCGTGTGATTGCAAGTTTTGATGATTTTCATCCGACTAAGTTTTCGAGATGTATCCCGTAATTCTACTTATTACGAAAGTTTTATTGATAAAGTTTTGTGTACGAGGCCCGTGTAAACTGCTTGTATATTTTCGACAACTCTACTGTCCGAGAATAATATATATTTAATTCGTATAATTTATGCGGCATAATAAATCCATTCTACTTTCGCGCAAAAGCCAGACGACAGGAAAGAGAGGAGGGTAAAAAAAGTGTATACATATACAAAGAACAGCTCATAAAAAAATAGCCACTCTCGCCGTGAAACCTATGAATACCAAAGCCAACATGTATATATATATACATATACAGTCACGCACTTAAGATTCGAGAGGCGCGACCTCAAGCAAGACTCAAGGGGGGATAGGGAGGAGGCCTCGGTTACGTCGATTATATTCGGCAGGCAGCTTAATTCGTCCCAAAGGGCAACTAGCAGCAGTACTAGCAGCAGCTCTAAGCTGTTTGAAATTCATTTGGCAGCCACGGCCGTTCACGGTGTCCCGGGCGGCGCTCAAGGCCCGCACGAGCAAGCGCATCAAGATGATGGCTCGACCGAAGCACCAGCCTAGGAGCAGCCACTCGTGAGTCTATATTTACACCCGCCACACACACGCGTGCGTGAGATCCTCTACCCAATCCCCAACACCTTCAAAAATCATCTGAGGGGAATTCTCCGTGTCAAGTGGGTTTTTTTTCTTCTAGAGCTCATATATATGTATATAAATCGATGTGCTCTTTGCTGTATATGTGTTATCAAACAATCTCTCGGAAGAGTGCGATGAGTTTTACTTTTTTTCTTCTTCTTTCAATACACAAAGGACGATTGATGTGAGGCTCGCTCGGCGAAACGTGATCGTTCCTCTATCTTCGACGGTTACATTATGATTTCAGCGTTGAACGCTGGACGTTTTATAACATTGATCCTTTTTCGTCACGTTCCACGAGATTTTTTTATTCGCCCGCTAAGTCGCCGAGTGCAGGGTAAACACTGAGATATCTATTCCAATAAAAGTTCGCTGTTCCCGAGGGGGGTAAAACTCATATTTTCGAGATTCAGAAATAAAGAAAACGGACGATTCTTGAATATTTCAGATAAAGAAGCGATGTTTGAAAAAAATATTTTCCGTTCAGGCAGCAACTGTCGATAAATTGTGTTAACATAAAAAAAGGAGGGTGACTTCTATCTAGTTTCGAATTCTTATCTCTTAACTATACGCCACTTGACACGGGCAACCTGTAACCCCCCCTCGCATGCATATTTGGAAGGCTCGAATGGAGTTTATGAAAATTGCTTTCTTCTGGCGGTGTCGTCTTATTTACATCTATTATTTTTGTTCTTCTCTCGTAGGCGAGTGTCGCTGCAATATCCGCGAGAACGTCGTGAACCAAGCAGGTGGCTCTTTGATCTGGCGCTACCGAAAAAGAGGTTGGTAAAACACTCTCTTTTGCTTACGACTTTTGCGACGCGACGTCAAAGGACATCTTCTTTCGATTCGGTTAAGTGGATTCGAGCCCCCCGCGCGCTAGCGCGTATCTCTTGCACTGAGAGATTGTGTGGCAGGTCTTTCTTACTTTTTTTATTTTTAAACCTGTCCACGAGATGAGATAAAAGAGTCGCGGAGATCGACGTTAAAAGGAGACGATAAGTTTGGGGAGTTCGGGTTTGTCCCTCGAGAGTGAGACAAAGACAGAGAGCGAAAGAATTGAGTTTTACATTTGTCACGCCGAACTGATGTATCACTCTCTGTGAAATTCAATTCCATTACGTTTTTGTATGGAAACAAAAAGATATGTTGAGTTTTAAGCGTTTTTGAGTGATAGTCAATGATAGATCGAAATAATTAGTTTTTAATGAATGCACAGTTCGCGAAATGTATTTGTACAAAAAGGAGATGAAAAAAGTAGAGCAAAGCGATTTTACTGATAGACTTTGAAAGGTTTTGAATGGCAAACAACTGAAAAAAGGATCCATTCTTTTGTACTTTTCATTTCAACTTTTGTAAAGTGACAAAGCTATAAGAGAGAGAGAGAGAGAGAGAAAGAGGGAGTGCAAAAAAAAAGACAGCGTGATAAAAGTAGAACAAGCGGGAGTCATTAAATGCGAGAAAACAAGTTACACGAAGCTTGAAAAAGGAGAAGCCATTATTTTCCAACAACACGGCATCTATTGAGATGCAAGATTCTGTTGTCTGAGTGTATCACACAATACAATGGAAAGAAAGCATTTTCGATACTCGCTTATTATCCTGACAAATTAAGTATTACGTAACGGTTGTCAGAGTGTAACCTTTTTTTTTCCTTTGGAGTGTAATGTATCTGAAAAAAATTAAATAACCCGCGAAATTGAATACTACTTGAAAATTGAAGTACGTAGTCGTACAATAAAATCCATCGAAAAAGCTTTCGTCTCGTGTTTTACTCGTCGGCGTACGATGAAGGTGAAGAAAATCCAAGACAATATATTCACGGGGGAGCTACGCTTCGAGTGGGAATTATTTTACACACATCGATAAGTCGATGAATATCAATAGTAGAATGTCTCGGGTTTCGAATCTTCTCGAATTTGAATTTTTCAGAAAAATATTATTTCTCTAGTTCATCCAATGAATAAGCTGTTCACAAACAAAAATGAAAAATTCATTTTATCAATATTATCTTCGCAAAAATACACATTGTAAGCTTCTCAGCTGAAAAAACAATCTGCGGATTGAGAGAGAGAGAGAGAGAGACAGAGAGAGAGAGAGTCTCCCTAATAAAGCTCAACATCAAACAAAGTAAATCGCAATCCCGTGGCATTAGCGACGCGCCAGCAGAAGTGTGCGCGCGCGCTGATTGCCGCACGTGTGTCGTCTTCAGCGGGCCAACGTCTTCAAATCTCTGCGACCTCTCTCTCTCTCTCTCTCTCTCTCTTTCTCTCTCTCTCTCTCTCGCGTACCAACTACGCGCTCTCGTGTCTCATTTTGTGCCGTTTAATTTGCGCTCGGTGACATCTCGCTCTTTACTCGTCTCTCACTCTCGAGCGGCGTCACTCGACGTTTTGTCGTTTAATTTACGTGCGCTCGTTCAGTTTACGTCTACGGAAAATCTAGCTCAAGTCAATAACACAAGCGCGCGGATTGTGATTGTTTTGATTATACAATTTGTATATACGAATGCTAAAATACCTCAGAGGCGAGGTTAATTGCGAATTATCCATCTCGCCAGTCGTCGCTGTTTGACGCGGGTTAGCCTTCTTTTTTCTTTTATTTATTTTTTTTTTAATTAGAGCTCGAGGCAAGGCAAGTTTGTTTGACGAGTTTAATGCGCGTTCGCTTCGGGTCAATTGCAAGTGTACGCTTTGTGTTTAGTTTAGCATTTCAACCGTGTGTATGTTCATGTGTGTGTTGCGCATACGCTCAAAACTATTCGTGCTAGCAGGTGTTTGATTTTTCTCAGATGTTTGAAAAAAAAAATAATAAATAAAAATCTTCAAATATTTATCGAAATAATGCGTTCACATATATAATACGCGATGGTATTCAACATTAAAGAGAATTCACGAGCAGAGCACTTAATGCAGCCACGCGGCATCGCGGCAATCACAGCAAACGACGCGCCGTATTCGTGAGGGTCGCGACGCGCGCCCTGAGGAGAATTACTAGGCCAACTATCCTTTATATGCTCGCGCAGCCGCGTGATAGCTCTGAGCGAAGAAGAGATTCTAACGAATGTTGCAGACCTCAGAGAAAGAGAGAGAGAAAAAGAAGAGCAAATGCATCATTCACGTTCCTATGAATTTTTCGTCGCTACTCCTCCTTGCGCTCACGCTTGCAGCCGCGCCGCCGGAGCAAGGGGAGGGAAAATGTCGTAAATTATGTAGCCAGAGCGAAACAAACCTTCGTAATCCGACGCGTGTTGTTAGAGCGACTAAGACGCATCTTCCCGCGACGCCGAGCTTTTGTCTGTGTGTTGAGGCAACCTCGCAAATCTGTCCTCTTGGCTTTGCTCGCGTTTTTCTTCTTCTTCTTCTTCTTCTTCGTCTTCTCGATCAATGATTTATCTCGCGGAAAACATGAAAAATCGTTTCGCGGTTTTATACCAAGAGAATCATTTGAATATGGAAATTTTTCGCTATTGCGAAAATTGCACATTGATTTGGATGATTGAATGCTCGAAAATTGATCGATCACTTTGAAAAATTACATTCCGTGTGAGTCGAACGTTGGAAATGAGTGGCTATTTCATAAACAGAGAATTTAATTTGCAGCGAAACTTCGCGTTATGATTTTAAACGCGCTCTCGCGCGTATCTATTTCATGAAAAATTCATGTTTCCTTTTTTTTTCTCTATCTCTCTCCTCGCTCTATCTCGCAAAAACATATGCAGCGGCAGATAAAGGGTGTCCAATTTGAAAAACAGCTTGAAATGATTAATGAGCTGCCGCGATAACGTTTACACGCCGAGAGCCAAGAATATCGTATAATTTCGAAGCTGCGCGATTTACGCGCTAAAGCTTCACAAATGATTGTCAGTTATATATGTATACACCTCGAGGGAAATAATTCCAAGGCTTTCAGACCAAACACCATGGATCTGCATAAAAAGACATCCCGAGCTTTTAGAGGACTTAACGACCGGCGACGACAAGGAGGTGTCATCAAAGTCTTCATCATCACGTTCAGAGCGTCGAATGATTTCGCAGTCATTACTCCCAGTAATGACTCTCTCTTTCTCTCTCTCCATCCCTTCATATTTCCCGTCTGGCGCACATATATATCCTCGGCTTGCGAAGCTCGACGTAGAAAATTAAACGCGACGCGTCCGTTCGAAACTCTTCGTCGTCGACGTCGCCGCCGCCGCCGCTGCCGCCGTGAAACTTTGGCCTCATTGTTGCCGCGCACGTTGTTGGCGCGTCTTTGTGCTCAGGTGCTTTCACTAGGCGAAAGTTGTCATTTCGTTGACACTTGATATTTGTTCGCGCCTCGTTTTTGATTTCAATCACGGAGTCTCGCAGCCGTCCGCATATACGACGACGACGACGTGTATGAATGTGCCTTTTCATCTTGTTTGCTTTCTTGCTTACTCTTCTCTCTGTCTACGATTATTATTTATTCCATAGTTTTGTGGGAGAAACTTCGCGTAACTTCGCGTAGGATAGTTTGGCTCCACTTGTTTTTGAAATATTGTCTTACGTGTGCATACGTTGTTTCAATAATTTTGCATGTATTCAGCGGTCGGTTAAAAAACAATAGAGCCGGTGTGAATAAGAGTAAATGTTCCCTCTATAAAAGTTCAATCAAGCGTATAGCCGCGAGTAGAAGAAGAAAAAAAAAAGCAAGCGTAGAAGCTTAATTCAATCGCTTGATTAAAATCGAACTCCTCGGAGGCAGTGGCCAGCCAAACACCCGAGCGAAAGACCGCAAATAGAACTCGGCCAGCTCTGCACTAATTCCAGATCGACAACAGCAGTTTCAAGCTCGGTCTCTCTCTCTCTCTCTCTCTCTCTCTCTATCTCTCCCTCTCTTCGCCACTGTATGGTTGAACAACACAAGGTTCCCTCAGGGTATTCCATGCTACATATATATATACGAAAATTCAAATTTGCCAAGCGGAAAGACCAGTGAGTTTTGATCTTACGTGTGAAGAGTCGTTCTTTTTATAGAACTTTCTTCTTCTTCTTCTTTTTTTATGCTGACTCTCTGGCTCGCTGATCTTTTTCTCGATTATAATTCACGCTCGTCGTCACGGCGTGTTTCGCGCTTCATGCTTTCGTGAGCAGAGCACGCTGGATCGATTTTTTTCTCTCTTTCTCTCTCTTTCTTGTTTCGAAGCTTTGCGCGAAATTTTTTTCGACTGCGAGTGTGTTCCTTCCTTTTTTTTTTATTTTCTTTGAGATCTTGCTTCAATTATTCGCGCCGTAGTAGGTGGAGATTAATATTATCATAATCAGTTGAGTTTTGCAAGAGAGGAACAAAACGATTTACAAACTTTTCATACATTTAATTTTTTTTAAGTAAATGGGTAAAAGGAGCGAGAATAAACTCTGATATACTTTTTTGGAACACAAATTTTTTATTGTACGACGTTTCGGATCGTGAAACGATCCCTATTCAGGAACGTAAACACATCAACTCTTCAGGAACATAAACACATCAACTATGTAAACATAGAGTCAAAGAAATTTTTCGCAATCGCCTATTTAATTTTTTTTATTTATATGGTATGAAAATTACCCACAACGTACCAACAAATAGCAAACATTCATTTTTCACGAATAAAAAATTCAGCCTTTTGGGTAAACGTACTATTTACTTTGTCAATATCAAATAGCGAATTATTCTTTTTAGCAACCGTGCCAGCTGCACTTTTTAACGAAGCAATATACGCACGCGCGCGCGCACACAAAGGATAAATGGCAAAAAAGAAAAAAAAAAAACAAGTGCAAATAATGTGAACCCATCAGTACGTAAATTTCAAGCTAGCACACCAGTTGTGTATTGTATATCAAAGGGGATTGAAGGAGGAAAACAAGTCGATTAATTTGATTCGGTGCATTTAATCGTCGAACGAATACGAAAAAAAAAAACCCGAATCGAGAAAAAGAGAGAGGCTAGCTGGCTTTTAAAAGACTGCCAGTTAACTCACACAATAGCGTGCTTTATTCATTACATCGGATCCATTGGAATTCAATGAACGAACCGAGGGAGAGAACCCTCTGGCGTGGAAAAAGCGCGTGCGCGCGAATATCAAACAGCCGATCGACACCTGACAGGTTTTATTCACCCTTTTTTTTCTCTATATACCTCTCACTCGTTTGCTCTTTTTTTTTTAATTTGCGCGAGCTCGCGAACGTGAAAATCTGGAACACTGCGCAAAATCGTTCGGATAGATTCTGTATTTTTTTTGTTGTTTTCGCAAACGAGTTTTAGGAATAGGTGTTGATAATTTTCACGTTTACGAGCAGTTGGTTTTACTGCGAATTTAGGAGTATGTTTCGTTCTACGATCCAATTTCAGTGAATTGACAATGACTCGGCACTGTTATCGACAGTCTTCAATTTAAATTAAAGAATATTTTTAAAAAACTGCTTAAAAAGATTTTAATTATTTTCATCAAACAAGTTGCCGATCATTCTCGAAAAAAAAAATTAAATTTTTCTGATAACTTTTCAATAATTCAATTTCCATATTTTTATTTAACCGAGCAGATTGTTAGTGAGCGCACGACGTTACCTTTTGGCCCAAGGCAATCGTGCAATGCTGGCGAACATCACTGCCCAGCTGCGTGGACTTCGTAAGTCTCGCTATCAGAGCTATCGGATTATCTGCAACGCTCTACGCCAACGTGCAGCCGCTCAACAGTAAGTCTTCTTTTTTTTCCTCTCCTGTTTCCGTTTTTTTTTTTTTTGTTTCGCACCACTCGATCGAATCACTCGATTTCCCTCTTTTCGTCCATTTGTCTCGCGACCTCCATTATGCACTCGACCGGAGAAGTGCACTAAGCAAGATAAGAGAGAAAAGGGGGTGGTGACAATTGAGATTGCGTTGTATCGTTTAGCTTGAGGTATTTGCTTTTTTGTTGAATTTGTTAATCAACCAAAGTGATTTCGATTGTCAAGCTTGATGCATTTTCGTCAGTTAGTTTCAATTATTATGATGAATTTTCAATGTGATTGTAAAACTAATAATTCGTCATTTTTATTTGCATTTTGCGAAATGCATTGAAATCTGTAATATTGGCCGAGAGATATAGCAAGCAAGCAATATTATTGGAAAAAATAGAGTATTGGAAAACAATAGTAAATTCTTACGCAATAAAATCAATTTGAAAAGTAATTCAATCCAAAGCTACTTCTTTCTATACTCTATAATGATAAAGTAATAACAATGTATTTCAGTTACATCATTGTTTCGTAATATAAAGTTTCTTTCTTGGCATTTCTTTCCATTTATCGAGTACGTCGAAGTTCCTTTCTTAAATCTCAGTAAAGCCGTGTTACGTAACCGTTGAATTTTAATTTGTAAAAAAACAACTTGTTATTTCAGCCGCAACAAAAGTAATAAAAAAAAGTATACTCGTCGTTCGAATAGAACTAACTTCAAATTGCACGTAATTCAATCCTCTCGAGAAAAGCGTTGTCAGAAGACACGCGCAAAGAAAGAGAAGAATAAAAAAAGAGAGAGAAAGAGATGTTCCCGTAAGTGTGTGAGGTTCGCTCAGAAAATTTGTCTTTCAATCCGCGACGCCGATCTCTTTGTCAAATCGTCGCGTGAATCTGACTACCGTTGGCTGCGGTGATCCAACTTCACTTTGTCTCACTCCGACAACCTCGTCTAGCCTAAGTGCACCCCTCGAGTGTATTCCCTTCTCTCTTTTTTTTCTCTTACCTATATACTTGGCTCTTTTGTGTCCACTTTAAAACATACACACAACACGAAGCAAAGCTCCATTGTGTACGTTGCCAGCGCGATTTGTCTCCCTGTTCTCATTGTCCTTTCTGGCCGTGTGCATTTTTCTCCTCTTTTCAAAGTTGGCTTATCGATTTTCCAATCCACCTGCCATTCGATGTGCACTATGAGCTTTCTGATTTCTCTCTCTCTCTCTCTCTCTCGACACGCCTGAGCTTTTATTTTGCCATTCTACTTTTCCCTTCTCGCGTAATGCACCTCGCCGATTTCTCTCTCTTTCTCTCTCCTCGCCATTCTCGGCGCAAGCATTTTGCTCACTTGCGCGTTCTTTAGCGCGAATTGCTCGCGTAAGAGTCGGAAATAATTTGGGCCTCTTTCCGCTCGATAGATTCTTTCTTTATCGCTCCTCAAATGCCCCCTGCGCACTGCCGAAGTATTACTCCCAATCTTTATATATATACTTAGTAGTCTCGCAGCTACTACTACTGCTGCTGCGTTGTTCATTTAACTACAGTCGATTGATTTTCGAAAATCTGCTCTGCATTAATTTACTGCACCGATATATTTTTTTAGGATAATGTAATACGATTCATAGTTACTTTCTCCTTATTTCCGCTTCAATTAGCGAAAATCAAAGTATCAATTGAAACAATTAATAAAACTGCGAGAAGCTTTACAAAATTTCAATTTCCTATTTCATCTCGCGGTAACTCAACTTCTTCCATTGTTTGTGTGTTGCAGAGTATCGAATATTGTTTGCATTTCAATTGAATTATTAAGTATTTCAATGCTAGCAAGAATAATTGGACGCTTTATTGTTATTTAGCTTGTTACCGCAGAATCAAGTACACCCAAAGTTCTTTTGTTCGACACGTCCTTAATTACAAACTATATTTCACGTGTTACCTAAACCATTATTACAGTGTTTAAAAAGTTCGCTTTTATGTACCTCCGAGCTATTCGAAACTAGTGTACGCGTTATATATACGAGTATACCGCTCGACCAAAGCTCTCTGACAAATAATCTCCTTTGCACGTGGCGAAGCTCCAATAAAGCAGTGCAGAGATGCGTAAATCAGAAATCGAAATTCGCCAAACGCGCACGAGAGAGTGAGAGAGTTGCAGTCGGGTGACTACTCCTTTTGGCGGACCGCAGCCGCCGCCGCCGCCGCGGGTGGTGGGCGTGCAGGATACGTCTATTAGTGAGCGAGAGAGAGGGAGAGGGAGAGAGAGAGAGAGAGGTTCGACCCTAACTCCCAGCCGTCAGACATAGTTCGCGGAATAATCTAACGACGCGCAAGCGCGGGAAATTGGGGACGTGGATGTGGGCGCTTTAACTCGGGAAATGACAATTATACCCTGAGCCTAGACTATCCTTGATATAGAGCACGAGCGTCGGAGCTTTTGCCTATATAATACCTATCCCTTCCAAAGTTGATCGTATTAAATTTCCTACCTGGATATGGATATGATTGACGCGTTTCAATAACTTGTGACTTAATTGGCCGCGATTGTCGGATTTCGAATAATATCACCTTTGAGACTCTATCAACAAAATTTAATTTAGAAGTAACAAATAAAGCTCGAAAAATCTAAATTCCCCTCTCCGTTGGGCAAAGTGCACTCTCGAATAGTTTATCCGTAAACAAGCGCGCGATTTTCAAGCTCGCTTTCGAGCACCGATCGAACTGTTGGTTTATTAACCAAGCCTCTTTTTCGCTCGACAGTTCCAAAATCCGTGTGGGTCTCTCTCTCTCGCAAGCGTTAAGCCGACGAGTACCACTTTCACGGTCAGAAGTCCAAGTGAATATTTCACGAGCCACTTGAGGTGGAAGCCACTCGTGAGAGTGCGACGAACTTTTCCCCCCTCTTTCTCTCTTTCTTTCTCTCTCGCACGCGACTAATGGATTTTTCAGCCATGAAATCACATTCGTTAGTTTTTCTCGCACCTACACCCCTGCGCACTTCGGTTATTCGTCTTCGCGATAACGATCTAATTTATCTCGCTCTGATTAGCTTGAAGAAAGATGATTTTTTATTCCACGGTCAATTAATCGCTCGGGCTCGCTGGATTACCCCTCGAACGCTGACTTCAGACATTAATAATGATGGATTTTCTAGTTGAAGGGGGCGAATGTTCGAGAAATATTCTGGATTTTTCGTCTACCTCTTGAAAGCAGTGCCTTTTTTTTCATCGGCTGAGTCGCGACTCGACGAGGTTTGAAGAAGAAAAATCAAAAAGCACGAAGCTTCTGATATTTTCAATTGAATATCTGAATTAATTGAGTATTCCACAATAGTAAAGTTAGCAGTTGTTATCTAAAGCAACTGGCGTCATTCGCCAAAGTACTTGAAGAGAAACAAAGATGACCCAGTGTGTCGGAGGATTTGCATGATCCTGTATAGCCATACGTATAACACATACATACTCGTTCGTGTGCTCACGTGCAACCTATAAGCCATAAATGGCGGGACGTACGTAGAATATCCTCTCGCTCTTGCGGGCGTTAGGGTGGTATGGCGGTGGCGGCGGCGGCGGACGCTCAAATTATTACATTATGTGACCCCGCTGCTCATCCCGAATTATACCCCTACGTTGTGTCCTCTCTCTCTCTCTCTCTCTCTCTCTCTCTCTCTCTCTCTCTCTCACTCTCCTCCGCCCTTACTACCAGCCGCCTTTATTAAAGCATCGCTGCCATACCGTAAAACTAATCAACTTCATTTGACTGGCTTGATATAAGCTTTGCAAAGCTTATTCGTTATTGCGATGTTTGAGTGGCTGCTCGCACGACCATTGTTATTCTGTTTATGGAATTACTGAAAGGTATGAGCTGCTTTTCAATTTCATTCTCAGCCTCTTCATTTTCCCTTTTGTAATGCCTGCGAAAGTATTTTTTCACTCCAGTTTTTTTTAATATTCATCTCAAAGTGAGAATTTTTGAATTTTTTAATTTAGTCTCTCTTCGCAGAGAATTCATTCTGCGCTGTTTCAGCTTTAATTTAATCATTTCTTTGTAAGTGCAGAAGAAGCTTGAAAAAATATTAAAAATTGTTCAAGCTAGTTCCGAGAAGTTATGTGCCGCAAAGAAACACCTCGAACTTTAATAAGTCTTACTTCGCAATTAGCACGAGTGCCCGCGAAACAAATAAAAAAAACGAGCGAAAGCTGCGAGGAAAAAAGCAAGTCTCGCAATATGCGTCATGAAAAATATGAGCGTCGGGGGGGAAAAAAGAATGAAACGAGGACGCAAAGTGCACGTATGTGTGTACGGTCGATTGGCCTGCACTCGGCCGGTATTCGTAAAAGTTTTGAAATTATTTTTTTTTCTCTTATTGTTTTTTCATTTTCGCAGGGAGAAGATTAGAAAAAAATTGCGACGCTGCCTATGCAAGCCGAGCGATTGGGAAAAGCACAAAAAGTTCCTCGAGGTATTCGCAAGGCCTAAGGGCTATGCAAAACCAGCCAAACGAAGCGTAAGTATTCTGCGATATGCTTTTATGTATATATATATGTGTGTGTTTGTATCGCCCTCTATGAGTTTGCCAGCGAAACGACGCGAATTTAGGTCGGCTATTGGACGATCAGCTTTGATGAGGTTGCTTGCCTTCGTGCACGTTTGTGGGTGGGTGGGATATCGGGATGGCAAAAAATTCAGTCGTGATGAGTTGTACAGTCTTTTTTATTCACTGGCATCGATAATCCATGAACTTTTTTTCTTGAAATTTGCGAAGTACATTTATATTACGATAATTTTGTTTGAAGTGTTCTGATATCAAATCATGATTTTTCTTGAAAAAAAAATATATATATTTACTCCATATTTAGTTGCAAGGTTACATTTATTATTTTGAAATAATCATTAATTCCTTTCACTAATAATTTTAAAGATCTATCGAAACGATTATACCAAATAAAAAAAATATAGCTCTGAACAATCGTTCGTTCTGAAGCTTCAATTCGACTTTTACAAAACGCGCGGCGCTCTCATTCAAACACGGAAAACAAGCAGCGCGATAAATTAGAAAAAGAAGTCTTTATGAAAAGTTGCATTGTTTGCAATTTCGATCCCTGTATTACAAGCGTGCGCCCTCTCGGCGCTATAGCCTGCCTTATTTATTCGCAGCTCCTCGTTCATGCGCGCGCACGACCTGCCTTATACTATCTGCACGCCAAGCTTACTTACACCGCAACCGCTGACTTTTCGCTCCTCACTCCATCTTCTCCCTTATCCCCCTTCTCTCCATTCTAATTTTTTCCTTCGTACCGCATACTCAGACCACTTCATCCTACTTTATTGACTGGCTCGACGCTCTTTTTTTTTCCTCCTTCTAATTTCGTTCTCCTTTTTATCGTTGCCACTTGCGTTCATGGATTTTCGAGTATTTATCGTGAAATACAACGTTTACGACGGTAATATTGCAATATTGCAATTAAGCATAATTAACTGTTAAAGTTGATAGTTTCATATGAATGTGAGAAATTCAATTGAATTTTAATCAATATATTGTCAGTCAACTACATCATGATTCGGAAATTTTAATTGAACAACTTGCCGAATATTAAACTGTAGAATGTACTGCTTTAATAAACTGACGCCCTAAATACGTTGTATACGACAATATTTGAAAATGACACGTAATAGTAAACTGAATAAAATAAGGGCAAAGCACGATTGACCACTTATGCAACTCGATACAGTCCGGGCGCCGTGGAAAGAAGAAGAAGAAGCGATTGCCCGATCCGACGCGAATGAATTTCCTGGCGCAACCATCACGCAAGAAGACGGCAGAGATGAGGGATCCATTTCGAGTGCGAACCACGGCTCTCAAGTACGAGCTCACCGATCGAACGCGTGAACTCGCTGAACACCGTGAACGTATAGATCAGGGTCCTATAAGGGAACCTGGAACTGTTGCACCCGAAGCACTTCAGGCTGTTGGTAAGCTTTTAGTTTTATCACTCGGGCGTCAATCATTCGATTTACGCTCGTCTGTAGTTTTGCTAAACATTAATAGATGAAACAGTTTCTAAATTGCTGAAGCCATCATCGAATAGCAGATATATATAGGTGTCGTGTTATTGATGGTTATCGCTATACTGTGACATTTATGCGCAGTTGAGTGTCGTAAATACTGTTACGGGGATGATGGAATGTAAACTCGTAGGAAATAAATGGGGATACAGGTATGGCTTTATATTTTGACTTTAAAAAAGTTTGGAAAGTTTTTAGCGTGCCCCTAGCTAGTTGTCGAGGAGAAGCCCATTTTCGAGGAAAATTTAAAGACTCGAGTGAGAAAGTTACATCACGATTTCTGAGAAATTTCCTCGAAACTTTTCTCTTTGCCCTTTTTTTTTGGCAAACTTATCTTATTTAAAATAGTCATGCGCGTATGAATATGAGATAATTTTTCACGTTAAATATTTAATATAAAAGTAGGTCATTTTAAAAGCGCGTGCGTGCCGTTCGGATTCGTTTTTGCAGAAAGAAAGACGCGGAAGTCGAAAAAATAAAGAAAACTTTGAATATCAGAAAAGCTGTATAAAAAAGTTATGCAAAACTATGTAAACACACATTCGATTTTATTCTCCTCTTATTCGGCGTATTGCAATGAAATGTTTCGATACAAGTGGTTTCGTAAAAGTTCGAAAATGGGAGTTGTAAAAATGTAAAAAAAATTTACTCGGTCTAGCAGTAGATAGCGTCAATATATCTACACAGTTTTTTCTTTAAAAGTGAAAACTTGAAAAACATGCCTAAATTGAGTATCCACACATTCAAAATTTAATAGAAAATAAAGTCGTCGATCCAACATCAGCGGAAATCCTTAATGAACGTAGATTCTGATTGTTTTTCTTTGTGTGAAATAATGATGTTAGTTTTTTCTTTGGTTTCGCAATTTAAAGTTTGAGCAAGTTTGTTTAGCAGTAAGCTCTTTTATCCATCTTTTGCCCTATAGCCTATTGCTATTGTTCAGTCATGAATACTAATTAAGTACTTTTTAATCTTTCACCTCATTATGACTAAGTACTTTCATCTGCATATACTTATGAATCGATTTGGCTCGCCAAACTTCAGAATGTATTCATAACTTTGACGCAGTCTCGTCACTTTCGTTTTCATTATTTTCTACGTCGCATAAAAAAATATTCTCGTAGAAAAAAAAATTACGGGATTGAAAATGAACGAGGTGTTTTTTCAATGGTCGCGATCGATAGCCTACATTCTTTGTTATGACTTACAAAATTGAAATGTAGAAAGGTGACCTTTAAAACGTCACACAGCCGGAGAATGAAAACTTTTACGCTTTCTGATCGAATTTTAATGACATCGACTTTATTTTTCGGCTCGAGATGGGCTTTTCACGATTATTGAAATGAGATTTCCTTTTCTCAGCGCCATATAAAGCAAAAGGTTCTCGAATACTCGCGTCCTACTAGCTTCTTTTTTTTTATCTGTTATCTGTAGTTCTCGAGCTGAATAAGAAAACAAATAACAATCTTTCATTTGCCTATTTTACCCGAAAACATAGCTGATATCATCGTTGTTCATTTCCAATAATGGATTAAATTTTGATTGCTAACTTTAATCAGTGGTAAAGTACCCGCGGGCTTTGAAGTTTACCCAAGCTTCAAAGTGCGCCTTTACTTAACAGGCATCCCCCCTGGAGGACGCTGACGGGAAATATCTATTTAAGTTGTCGCACTTCGGAAACGGGCGATGCCTTCATATAATCAAAGCAGTCTGTTGAAAACATATGTGCCTCATTCGAACGATTTTACTGAAAATGTAGAACAAACCGAAGCTATGCAACAGCATATCTTTATACTTGATTAAATTCTAGCTTCTAGAGGAAGTTTATAATCTCGCCTTCTTCATCTTTCAAGATAAAAACCTAGCGAAGTAGCCTCTCTAAGAGGCTCGAAATTCAAAGGACTGACCAGACTCGTTTTCGTTTCTTTGCCACACACAGCAAGTAGCCGTATACTGGAGTTGGCGAAGCCGATGGTGCGCGAGCCAGGCAAAGAGACCGACCTCAGAGAGGACGCGTTTTCAGTGGCGCCGATGGCCCTCAAAGCCGTATGTCGACCTCGAGTCAAAGTCCTCGCTCAACCGAAAAAACGTCGTGCTAAAGCCTAAAAGGGAACGAACCCTTCCAAAAAAAAAAAAAAAACAGCAGATTGTCAATTTTATTTTTCTGTTCGTCGCTTCGTCAATGCAAATCGGATATTCTTTTGTTTTCTTTTGTTGTGAAAAGTAATATTTCCAAATTGAATTAGAGAGTTATGTGCGAATGAACGGATGTGGAAATCGAGCAAATTCAATCGTATGAATTATTCAACGCACTCCGCTCAGTTTTGATTGATTGGATTTTCTCTCTCTCTCCACCGTTGAAATATACAAGTATGAATGTAAATAATTTTCGTACGCTCGAGTGTTCGTTAAATCTGTGTTAATTTTTGCGTGATCTGCTTACCAGTTGCCTGTGAAAAAATTTATATCTTTCTGTCAATAAATTTCTGTTTAATTAAATTGAGAATGCCGTTGTACTGATTTTTCGAACGAAAAAAAAACAGAAAATGTAAAGAATTGCAGTTGAATAAATCCGAATGAATACGGCTATTAATAAAATAAAGCGAACGAATAGAGTAACAGGCCACTCTTTTTTCATGAATATTTATAGAAATATTCACATTACGTGTGATAATTGAAAGCTCTGAAATATGTACGTCGATCCACTCGGACCTCTGCCATACGTGCAGGCATAATTAGCGATTGATAATATCAAAGCATTCGTCGTTCAATTAATATCCAACAAAATACGAGCACACTTTTGTCCCGAATTTCTGATCGAATAGACCTCATAGTTTGTATCTCTGACATGCTACTTTCAAAATCGCTCCGGTCGTGTGTGTTTTATCGTTGATAATATTAATTAGATTTTCGGCATGCACTCAGCGAATATAGTTTTTGATATGAGCGCGATCATCAATGATACAGGCCTATATTGATCATTTATTAGCGAATATTACCATAAATGCAATATTTGCTTTCAATTTATCCCTGGACTATATATTAGATTTGAAAAGCACTCGATAATGACGAGGCACGCCAATTCACTTTATTTTTTCGTAGCTTAAGCGCAAGAGTAAAGTTGATTATGCGATCAAACAAAGTTCGCTGAATAGATGGGCGAAGAGAAATGGGGATTGAATTCATGTTTATTCATTCATTCTTTTACCCGGTGAATTTCAAATTCCCGGGCTTAACGTTGCTCATTATTCGAGAGATAACGATATCCAAACTTTTACAAGCTCCGCGCGTACTTTTTTTGTGTCGTTGCAGCTCGTCAATACCAGCTTGCAAAAAAAAAGTTACTTACGGATTTGCAATTAATGAGCTAAAAGTAGAATTGAATACGAGAGCTTGCTATTAAAACTTTGTTAATTATTGTTGATTTTGATCCGTGCCCTAGATTTACCTTTTCCTGATTATATAGAAAGCTGATTCTCATTATAAAATTAATAGAACAATGTTGTTTTATGAGAAATAAAACTGTAGTACACCCTAAACTCAACAAATTAAGATCAATCTTATCAGCGTCAAGAAGTATTAATAACGCGTTGGAACAAAAAAAAAATCCGAGAATAAAATCTGGAAAGGCATCGATCTTCTTTAGTGAAAATGAAGGTAACAAAAAAAAAAAGAGAAGAAGAAGTCTGGCCCCCGAGGGAAGCGCTGCCTGCCACAATAACGATAAAGCACTTAAAAACTTTTATCAGCTGCGAAGCTCGTCAAGGCAATAATAGAAGCTTGCAAGTTCAGCAGATTCACAGCTTTGTTTTTGAAAAATTCGCCCACGTAAACAGGCCATTAATTCGGCGCTCAGGCAAATTCTCTTATCGATATTTTCTCCCTTTCTCTCTCTCTCTCTCACTTCGGGAATAACAAACTCATTGGAAAAGTGAAGCTCGTGTATCGGAAGAAAACAGTATACAGTCCAAATACAAATCACACAACTACTGGCTTGTTGTTGAGCGCCAAGGTAGAGAGAGAGAGAGGCATGTAATAAAGCTCGCGATTTTTCGCAAAAAGGGAGAGAGAGGTAGCTTATTTGTGCGCGCCACTTCTTTCTGTTTTGGAATTCAGCCAGCGAAGTTGAGCTCTCTCTCTCTCCCGGCGAGGAGAAGGAAGAGCGAGTATCAGAGGAAAAAGGGCCGACGACACGTGGCGAGCCAAAGTTTTGGGGACGAATGGAATGATGCACTCGAGAAATCGCCGAGGTATTTTTCCACGGCTGAATCTCTCCGATTTTCAGCCGACCAAACCAGCCTTGCTCTTGCTGCATTACGCTTTGGCCCCCGAGATTTTCTTCCTTTTTTTTCCGGCAAGCCTCGGGGAGCGAGAGAGAGCCCCGCCGCGCGCCCGAGTGTCGTTATGGCTATTACTTTTATGAGATATTACAGAGATAAGCGTGCTGCTCGCGAGCGCGTTTGCGGATAATTTTCAGCGTGTCGAGTGGCTATTTCGCTTAAATAAACTGCCATTGCCAAGCTTCTCGACGTTTTCCTGGCGAATCAAGGGGTGGAAAGGATTGAGAGGAATTTTTTGTCGATTTATACTTGCGCATCAATTCTACTATGAATTTTTACATGATTTGTGTACATTTAAAGTTCATCCATTAAGAATGTTCGCCCACGTGAACGCGAGGGTCGTTTTAAAACTAAATCATTTGGAGATCAGCAAGAGCTACTTTACATAACGTATTAACCAGCGATTAACGTAAATTTTGTTCTATAGTCATAATATTAAAAAAAAAAAAAGGCAAGCCCAAGATATATTTAAACGCTAACGTTTGCTGAAAGGTGCTTTTTATTTTCAAGACTCTAATATAAAAATGTCTATATTCAGTCCGCGTACAACTGTTTCGAGGGGTGGCGGTCGCGAGCGAGAGAAAGAGAAAAGATACATACTTGGTTTTGGTGACCTCGTATCCTTTACGCGTTACGTGGGTTGCGGGCGAAAAAAGGATTTCTTCGTATAATTTCCTGTCTGGGCCAACGTGACGCGCGAACTTCATAAAAGATAAAAATATCATGGCATTCTAAAAAAAATATTTTTTAATGTCTTTCTTCTTTTTCAGTAATGCTTCTCTCTCTCTCTCTCTCTCTCTCTCTCTTCTCCCACTTGAGTATTAATTTTACATTGGCATTTCTTTTCATCGTTGTATTCTACTCGTTCGTTCTATTTCTTTACCATTGAATTATTCGTTCTATTCAACCTTTACGACAGCTGACAAAAGAACACGAAAGTGAAATTCTGAGTTTGAATAAAGAATACGTATTCTTTGAATTGTGAATTGAACACTTTAAGAGCGAAACATATTTCTGTATGAAATGACATTTGACCCTTGAACAAAAAAATATATATATTGTATATATGAGGAGGCCGAAGATTAGAAAGGTTTTTTTGATATTTTTCTGAAGTGGCCATTTCGTGCCGGATGAAATGGGGCAAAGCGTCGACGGAAGAAGGAAAAAAAACAAGATAGCGAGAAGGCACACAAGAGAGACAGAGAAAGAGAGAGAGAAAAAAAAAGGGAGGGGAGATGACCGGCTTGGCACGGGCGCCTAATCGTCCCTCGTGATAACCGTCTCCTGCATCATAATAGCCGTAAGTATTTTTTTGAGGGAGAAGCTCTTATCCCATTCCCTCTCTTACCCCGTCGTTATCGTTGCATAGTCTCTTCTCCGCTGCACCTCTTTTTTTTTTCATCACAAGTCGCACGCGCGCTCAAACGGGTTGAATCAATTTTCCAAATTCTCTTTTCCTTTTTATCGCGAAATTTTCACCTCCCAGCGAGTTCGTACGTCACCGCAACGAGTAAATTATTTTACTGGTGTTTTTTTTTTCATCGCACCCACATAATCTTCTTTTTTTTCACCCGTGAGATGAAAATTGCTACTCGATAAAATATGAGGGGTGAAAAAGAAAAGCCTGCTGAATAATGTACGTTTGCGAATGAACTTCCTGATTGACTGTCGGAAGCGAAATTAACGTGTCGTATCGATCGAAATATCCCGATTCGCGGCGTTTATAGAAATGTCGTTGATGAGATTTCGGTCGACCAATAACATTAAGCAGCGACCGAGTTATTAATGCACATGCACAGTCCACATCAATTATCATGCTTGATGAGGGCGATATTGATCCTATCGCGATATAGACCATATAGCATTTCGCTCGACCAAGATGAACGTTATATTAATTTTCTCGTCAAAGTTTCGTTCATGCAACTGATTGCTATAGATTGATGTAAACACGTGATTATTGACACGCAGGTGAACTTTTAACTTCTCATCTACTTTAACAACTCATCTACCTCGTATTTCAGACCTTCGAAGTTGTCGAACGATACTGCAAACTCGATACAATGCAAAATAAAAGACTTCGAACAATAGTCAAATAAAGCGACACAATGACATTTATCTCGAAGCTCCGCGCGGCGGCACACACACGGGCGGCGTAGAGTCATTGACAGCATTTGGAAAAGGCAACCGGTCGGCAACGTCGGTGGCGGCAACGAGGGGATGGCACATTTAAAATTCAAATGGGCGTGTGCGTGCACACGCGATAGCGTTAAAAAATACAAGCCCTCGCGAATAATAATGCGAACCACTCGTACAATGAAACCCGATACGCAGTGTATAGCCGGTATACCTTTTTTTCTCTCTCTCTCTCTCTCTCTCTCTACCCGTGGCTCTGTAACGTACAACACTCGCGTCAACGCTCACAAAGACAAAGTGCTGCGAGCCTTTTTTTTTTGTTTTTTAATCGACGCCAAATGAAATACGCTTTTCACGCCAATTGCTCGGATAAATTCCAGCCGCGTTTGTTCTTTTTTCGTGTATATCTGATCGGTTTGGTTATAGAATATACAGTGCGGAAAAATACGTTTTGAATTGACCGGCTTTTTAAATCTATGTTTTGGGAGATTCAGTCGATCGTATAGTTGTTTTTTTTTGGACTGTTGGTGATTGAAGTTTGATTGTGGAATTTTGATTGTTATTGAAGTCTGCGATTTAGCGCATGGCAATGTGGGTTAAGCGTTATTTTCGAGGATAATGTAACTTGGATTTTTGCCATCTGCCCGGTGTGTGTAAACTTTTATTTTCCAATTGATTTTCTCTGGCGATTTCGAATTTTCAGTAACGTGCAAATTTAAATACCGAATGCGCATTTGTATCGTCCTTGTTTTGCAAGATGTATGGGCAGAATAAATTTCCAACTACAACTACTGATTCATTACCTAGTCATGTTTGTGTTGGCAAATAGATACTTGAACAATGCATTGAGTTTAGAATTTTTGAAAGTCAAAACATATTGGCTGGAGTTATTTAATGTACTCATATTGATAATTGCCTCGAACAATACTAAAATGCTAGATAATGTTTATAAAAATACATTCTATGGCTGAATTTACTAGAAGTAATCGACTAGATTCATAACTTTCTGAGTATTTATATTTTTGTTTCAATTATTTGACTTTTTTATCGATAAATATCGAGAAAGCTCTGTCGAGTCGAACTTTGCCAATCTATTTTAATTGTCAACGTATTGCACTCGACAATATTGAACACGTCAAAGTGTAAAGCGCTTTTCATTTTTCATTCAGATAGAAAAAAAGCAGGTTGAATGATTCCTGGAACCAAAGAGAGAAAAAAGAGAGAGAAACGTAGCACACTGCACTGAAAGAGACTGTCGATCGGTTAAACCTCCCTTTTAGCGTCGCGCGTCTATGTTGCACCGACAAGTCGACAAAAAAAAAAGCAGCGAGCGTTCGAGTGAAAGAGCTGCACATGAAATCAGCGTGTAGATGAATGCGCATGAAAAATCGAGCGCGCTCGGAGAAAAAGCGCTTAGAATTGAAAATTATTTGAGCTGCGTTTGTGGGTGGAAAAAAAAAAAGAACGCGCGATTCTGAATACGCGCTCTCAATAAATATCTTTCTCTTTTTTTTCTAAACAAGCTGCGCGTACGTCGAAGCTACATCGAATTTTTGAGTCAATAACTATAGAATTGAGAAAAATAAGAGATGACTTTATTTACACAAATGAAATATTGCGTCTTTTTAAAGAAGACTTTATCTTTTATTCGTTTTGATTGACCTATTTACTCTAAAATATCTATATGCAAATACTGAAACTTCAATTTCCGAGAGATAATCTAGTGCTGATCACTGCTCATAAACCAACGCGAGTAACTTGTGTGCGTGCTTGAGCTCGTGGAGTAATTGACAAAAATACGAAACCACAAGCGGCTTGCTCTCGACAGGGATCGAGCAATCCTGCTATATAGCTCGAAACTCGAGTTTAGCCTATCGTCCGATGGAATCCCCTCGTGCATCGCCGATAAGTTGCTTACTGAGCGATCAAAGGGCAAAAGCTTGCCGGTATAATTCCCCGGATTCTCGCGCAACGCTATATCGGCTTCTATCGTTCACACTCGACACGCGCGGATATTCAGGGCAAAGTAAGTAAATGCATTTGACGTGGACAGAACGTAATTTGATGCATTTTCCAATTAGTTCAAAGAAAATAATTCGGAATAATTTATAGTTAGAACTTTGTTGCTATCACGGTTTATAAAAATTCTCGAAGTATTTGATATTGCAATTGAACAGTTTTTTTTCTCCCGTGCACAAATAAACGATGCTTCATAGCAAGTGTACTCGATAAATGAAATTGTTCTACGAAATATTCGAAATATCTTACCTGTTCTCGACTACTTGCTCTGGTATATCGATAAAGCATTTTTGGCATGATACACGACGACAGTATACATCTCGAGATACTTATTTTCCTCGGATTTTCAAAATTTCCGATGGATATTCCGAGGATACGTGCACGCATACCATCTCTTTGTAAACCCTACGTCAACCGCAGACACGTGGTTTATTTGCAGCGACCCAGGCAAACACACACACACACACACACACACACACATATATCTCGCGAGCTTGAAGCTTAAGGTACTCGTTGAATTTTTCCCAGGATTTGAAAATTCGACTGCCATTGCCATCGTGTTCTTGGTATAAAAAAAATAATGACCGTTCGCGTTGAAACTCAATTATTCTTTTCAAATCGTAATATCCTCGAATTGTGAAATTTCGTTTGAGTGAAAGCTCGTCGCATTACCTCGATTCTCGGAAAAGATATTATACTGAAAACTTTCTAAAGCACCTCTTATAAGCTCGTCAAGTGCGCTGAAAACCTGTTTAAAACATCAGACCAGAGGGGAGCCAATGTATTTCAGCCAACTCATCAACGTGTCGACGTATCAATTCCCTTGCTCGTCAAAGTGTATTATTGCGAAAAAGTCGATACCAGAGTCGAGAGAGTGAAGTGCTGCTTTGATAAGATGAAAAAGAAAAAAATGTTCCGAAATGCTGACACATGCTGACAGATTCAATCAAAATCGAAGCACACACATTATATGTACAAAAACAATGGATTATTCGAAAGCGGAGTATAATCGCAACCGCGTGTGGCAGCTGTCCAGACTTTACGCAACGAAAAATCAACTGGGCCGTCGCGCGACACCTGCGCTCTATATAACGGTCAAGAGTATATGTGTATATGTGTCCTATAGCTTGAGAGAGAGAGAGAGAGAGCTTACACACAGCCCTTTTGCCAATATACGTGGCTGGAATGCTTGCAAGTTGCAAGCCAACGCGGACAATTTATATTCCAGAGGCGGCAAACCTCGGCTCTTATTCTGTTATGGCGCCGTCGACGACGACGCTGCTGCTACTACCTAGCCGCCGTTGGCCTGCGCCGCTCATATATTTTAAGCCGCTTTATGGGCTACGCCGATCTTTGACGCGAGTGCAAACAACTGCACCGAATGAAAACGCTCGAGCGCCGAGTCTGCAGCCGTGCGCGACCACACCTTACCCTTCGCTCTTTTTTTATGGAGTTTGGTCGTATATGTCATGAAAGTTTTGCTATTGTAGATCGGGCAAAGAATTATTTTTTTGGGTAATTAGACGTGAATAAACAAATTGGATCCTCGTTTGGGGAAATTGAATTTGAGATGCTTTGATGCTCAAGGAAAAGAAGAGAAAAGGAAATGAAATGTCTAATGACAAACAGATTATGGAGATAGAAGAAGATTGGACGCAGACCGACGTGGATTATCGGAGAGGAGTCAGCGATTTCAATCCGGACATCTGGCTTCTTCAATAATTCCATTTCTCGGGTCGAGCCAAGGCATATTCGATCGGACTTAATCTCTTTGATAAAGGGAGTGATTGACTCGATCCAATTTTGCTCCCGTAACTTTGCATAACCTGCGTCACGTATATATAGAAGACCACGGTAGTAAGCGCTTCGGGTAATAGTCCGCAGTGGCCAAGACCGCAAAACTGTTGTGGTCTTCATAGTCTCTCCAACAAACTTGCTTGTAATCAAGTCCAAGTTGTAATCGCTTTATTGAAAATTCTCGGAAATTGGACAATTATATACTGTATCTTCAATTTCGATATGCTCGATTCAATTTACAAATTTAAATTGGTCATTATCCTTGGTTAGTTTGATAATCGAATTTCAATGAACAAACTTCTAGAATCTTTCGTTGATAAAAAAAAACTCAATCTTTTCACTTCAACTACATTTTCCATCTCGTCGTCGAATGGATTGAAAACACTGTAAGAAGATTAAGAAGAGCTCCCAATTACATTTCGTAATAAAGCAATCTTCCAGATGAAATAAGATGCTCAATAACCTTACTTCTCATCGAAGTGTAATCAATAAATTCTTCTAGGATTACGTGTATATAGAAAAGATAAAACCAGAATCACGTATATAAAATACATATCTTGAGATTCGTGAAGGTACTTCCTTCAAAACGTGCAAAACATTACTGTGGGTCACTACGTACACCCTTGCATTTGCATATTTCCGTTCTCGCATACATATCACATGCAAGAAGCTATTGAATACTCAAACAAGCTCTGTATTTTCTGACGAGGAAATCCTAATATTTGCGGTTGAAATTGCGGTCATCGTTTTCGAACTGTACTGTGATTTCAAAATCACTTCTGTCGAATCGACGTTAAATATACCTCACCAATGGAAATGCCTTTCAATCAAATAGCATGCCAACTCCAATTATGAATAATAAACATCAATAGTCAACGAACAATTGACAATCGTCAACACAAGCATACATCCTTTGTAATAATCGAGAAGCAGTACATTTTTATTATAGTGAGAAACGAAGATTTAATTAGCAATTGGGGTATTGTGATCGACGCTAATCGAGGCCAAACGTATGTATAGCCTTTGGCAAACAAATAATCCATTTAATAAATACCAACGTAGCCGGCAGGCAGTAGCAGCAGCAAGCCTTCGGCGGCGAGCCATTGTCGGGTTCTGCGAATTTACGGTCGGCGGCGAGTGTTTGGCAAGCGTCAGGTAATTACTATTATGCGAGCCCATTGATTATGCCCCCGAGGCGATTTTGCATTGGCCTCGGGCTTTTGGCTCGACGGCAACACCAACCTCAATCATCCTTGACACTCTCCCTCTCTCTCTCTCTCTACGTCTTCAATGCTGCTACTATAGTGCCTTCCTTTTATTTTTCTCCTTCTGTAAGTAATTGCCATGAAGATGCTAGTGATTATCGCTAATTAGCTTCGTTAAGGAATTTTCGCCTTTGAGCTACGTCGCTCGGCTTGCTGCTGCTAGTGGCACTGGCGTTGAAATGAATTACGGCGCCGAGAGAGAGAGAGAGAGAGAGAGAGAGAGAGAGAGAGAGAGAGAGAGAGAGAGAGAGAGAGATAAACGGAATTCTCTGCGCTTTGTAAGCTTACCTCAACAACTCTCTAACTGCAGACGGCCGTTGAGGATTAACAATTGTGTCTCACGTTTGTAATTTGCGTCGTTAGGTTTCTCAAAAATATTTATAATTATTGTAGTTGACAATTTCACTTTTGATGAATCATCCGATCCAATTCCTCATCGGAAAAAGAGTAGATATATAGAAATCGATATAGCACTTAATTTTGGTCAGTAAAACTTTAATAAAAATAACAAGGTCAAAGTTTCACTCGGCGTATTTCGTCGCCTAACAACTGTACCCGTCAAAGTTTCAACGATGTAAAAATTCCCGCGTGCCGTGGCCAACTGACGTGAAATATCACGAAAGTATTTCCTAGTGTGTGTATACGTCGAAAAAGTTTTATCTAACAAAAAAATTGTTGCGTTATTTACGAAACTGTCAGCGTAATATTTTCAAGCATACACACACACACACACACCTCATAAACAACTCGCGGTAAAGTTTGAATAGACGTTTATAAAAGACACAATATTACACGTGTATGTAGCATGAGATCAAGAAGATGTGAAAAACTATATTTGAATGAAAATGGAGTTTTACACTGTTCTATATTGCTAAATAAAGATTACCAATTAAAATAACTTTTTATTTAATTTTCTAACAAAGAAACGAAGTGGAATTCTTTTTTGATCAGTAAATAACAAATTTTCATTTCGGAAAAAAAATGTATTTGAATTTTTTTGCATCAAAGACGCTAGTTGGATCTGAATAAATATTTTTATATTACACTAAAAGTTAAAAAAAAATTATATAGCACAAATTTTTATGCTATTTCAATTCAAAGTCGAGCTTTTGAACTTTGTTATCAAATGCCTTCTTCGATTCGTTGACAGCCATACATATTCAATAGAATTCATGCTGGCGGCTCTCGCACACTCGTGGTGTAACAGGATTCAGAAAGCGTACATTTTTCTGGCAAAAAAGAACGCTATTGTACGAGTTGATTGCACTTTCAAAGTTCTT
The DNA here is from genome assembly GCA_035047105.1 of Galeopsomyia nigrocyanea. NCBI lineage: Eukaryota > Metazoa > Arthropoda > Insecta > Hymenoptera > Eulophidae > Galeopsomyia > Galeopsomyia nigrocyanea. The sequence continues at coordinate 65,348 of JAWWMK010052216.1, read as the reverse complement.
TTGTGCTGTCAATAATCTTTCAAGTAAAACGTTTCTTCGCTCCACAATGTTGAATGCGTATTGATGTAACTGGAACTGTCAAATTTATGTGGGTTCAATCTGTTATTTATATTAATTTATATTAGGAAAAAACATATTATGTTATTTTGAAAATATTAGTGGTAATTTCCAGCCTATTTAATATTATCAGAAGACACGATAGCAGACAATTTCCTCCTATTTTATAACAAGATCGTTATAGTTTTCGGTACCATTATTTTGCCAATCGTCAATAGGACCACAAAAACGAGAAAATATCAATAACCTCCTCGAAGATCTCATTATATATTAAAATTTACCGCTTGCCTAGTTTGCACGTAGACAATACCCTTATTTTCTTGTACTGGCACCTATCCCCGTTTCTCCTCGACTATACCATCCACGTACTTTCAACAACGAGCAAAATGCACTGACGCGCATGTAGTTATAAAATTTTGGATCTCGACGATGCTTCGCGCTGCGCTCGACAATGTGGCTGTACCGATTATTATCAGAATATAGTCGAGAAAATATCATCGCTCCGCACGCGAAATTGTTATTAATATATGCATCGTGAAAACGTGGCTTCCGCTACTACTACGACTACAACGCTCGAGAAGGAAATTCGGTTAGAGAGAGTTTACTATGGGCCGGGGGATGGTTCGCTATCTCCGAGCTCTTCTCATTATTCGTGACCTCTTGCACACACGGCCCGTTTTTGTCTGGCTTGCGCTCTCGTACTGAGGAAAATGTGTTTGCTGATGATTACTACTACGCTGGGCAAACCAAACCGTTGGAATATAGCTAGACCGAAGATAATGAATGAATTGAATATTTTATTTAGAAAAAAAAAGAGAATTTGTAGCTTCGAATCTATCTTAAAAAATATTGCTGTAACAAAAGCACTTTTTAATCACACCTTTTTTTCCGTTATTTTAACTTTTCGAACCCTGATGCTGAGGAAACTCGATAACGGAAGCTACTATTCTTTGCCGTCACGCGCGGACTGTCAGACAACACATCTCCTTTCGACGTGCACGGGAAGAGAGAGAGAAAAAAGAAGTTTATATAGGAGGGAAATATTGAGAGAAACAACGTTGTTTCATCAATGTCAATAGCTCGCGATGTAAGACATATTTTATTGAAAAGAAAATATACGCGAAGAATATCCGGAGCAAGCAAATATCACGCTGGATTTATATATTTTGAAGGATTGTGCGGCATTTGTGAAAAATAAAGGCAAGAGTAGTTTTTAAAACGATGAAATATAACAAACGATGATCCCACTGCTAGCGAAGACAAAAGAATGGCAAAAGTCATTTCTCGCCGTGTAGAACGTAAAAGTCGTAATAAAGAAAAATGTGAGTATCAAGGTCGTACTATAGCGAGAGATATCAGACAGTTTTCCAGGCGCGTAGATTCCGCTGATGCGGCAAGGATGAGCTGAGCTCGGAAGGCTGACGTAGGTTCAAGTTTTTAAGCCGTACCGGTCGTTTAACGGTTCTACTTCTTTTTTTTTTGCCATCTGTAACTTCTTTTATCAAGGTACTCGTAAAAAAAGGACAAGTTTTATTTCCAGTAACTGGAAAATCTTTTCAATTCTTTCAGCACTGTGCGTCGTATTGTTTTTTTAAGGATAAGTTTTGTCGATACAAGGGATTTTTTCTATTTTATTACTACTTTATTTTTCCGAGCTGATATTTATCGTTTATACCATTGTAAAAATATTTCATTGAAATAATTTATGAGAACATTATGTTCAATTTCACCACTAACATCTATTTTCCAAAAGCTTTTAACGTATTTGAATACTTAAACAGATGCTTACTTTCCAGACAACTCAAACAATTATTATACATTAAAATCGAAATTCCTTGAAAAAATAAGGCAAAGAGCCACATAATTTACGCAAATATCTTGCATTGAGTTCGATTTCCTCAAACAAGTTTTTTTCTTCCGCAAACTCTCATAAATCTTTTAACACATTCTTTAATAATGTTAAAAAGTTGACTACGAGGTCAACATCGCTTAAATTTTCGATTTCTCATTTCTCGAATGAATAAAACATTACGTGAATGAAGGATGCTAACGAGGAGTCCTGGGACTTGGCTGCTGTATATAGAGTAGCGAGCTTTTACCTTGCATCGAGTTCGAGGATACTTTCTTACCGACTGCGAACAACGTATCGCTTCATGATAAAATCTACCATCACCTAAAGTTGAGCTTTTGCGAAAGTTCTTATCACATTGTAGGTATTTTTAGTAAAACTATTAAATATAAAAATTACATCAAGTTATCTTCAGATGATAAGCTCAGATGAAAGATGATGTATTATCTACAGTAAACTACTCCTGAAGCTTCGTTTTAGCTTGCAAGCTCTTGCAGGATCGAGCAGCAGAGGGAGCAGTGTATACCTCACAACCAATTTTTTACTAATAGTAAATAAGTAATTAAATAAACTGAATAGTATTTAACACGATTGAATATATACTTTTTGTAGACCTGGGGCAATGTTTAATATTACGCATTACGATCGCGTAAAATTAGACGCTATTAATATTTTGGAATTTGTGTAAAGTTTAAATTTAATTGCTCGATTTTTCCATAGATATCTTGAAAAGAGCGTGATATTTTCAATAAACTTATGGTGATGGTTGTATTTTTTGAAAGGAAACATTGTTTCTTTTGTAAAATTGTAAATTAACCGTGAAACGTTTACAAAGTTTGGAGTATATTCTATTATCATTCTTTTCAAAAAAGTAATTGGCTGTTCAGCTCAGCAACTTGAATCAGAGTCGGTGGCTTTTTAATATTCGTTTTCACATCTCAAAGTTCTACTTTGAGATTGGCAGACAGAAATTGAATTTTCTTCTCTGAAATAAGATTTTTCCCCGCAATTTCAACGCTGTTGACAAGCGACATACATAAAAAATAAAAATTTGCTGGTTAATAAAGTAAATGGGCAATACAAGCAGATTCATCGTCAATCATTACTTGGAGAAGATAGCATATACATATAACCGTAACGATGACTCATCCTATTTGGAAAACTAGTTACTGTCAATTTTACCACTCGCAGTCAAAACTTGGAGAACGAGATCGAGAATGTACGCTGAAGCTTGAAAATGTTAATGACAAAAGTTTATTGAAACTCGCGCGTACAACGGGCAATGAAATACTTTAGAGTTTACTCTGCTTAGTTTCATCAGGAACTTTCTTTAACACATCCCGAACAGGCGTATTTACGGCACTTCTTTTACGATTCAACTGTACTATAAAGCTACAATTCGGAAAAAAAGTGTTATTCAAACTGTTTTTTTTTTGCTGTGTATAAAAGACTAGTAGCATAAAATGTGATTATCCAAATATATCGATCACCTTCATCCCCCGAAAAAAACGAAATAAAAATTATGATCGATCTAAGACGCGTAAAAAGCCAGCAGTCCATCTTTAAAAAAAGAATGAAAGTGTACGAGATACAGGTATTAAATAGCTTCCATAAAGCCAAGAAACCTTTTTGTATAAATCACGTCGGTATTACCCTGACATATAACAGTCTCAAGTCTCTCTCTCTCTCTCTTGGCCTCCCTGCTCATCTTAAAAATAGGATAGGCAAACGCAAGTGCTCTTGAAGGCAAAGCAGGTTAACTTTCCTTACCCCCCACCGCGAAACACACGCACACACAAACGCATAGAGAGAGAGCTAACGTATTCAGCCGCGGGGAGGATGTAAAATCTTCTCTTACCCTCTCGCGCACGCACATAAATTCGAGTTATTTGTCCTTTATCGCGCGCGACCGAAACGCAATTTTACTCGCACACATGCCGCGGATACGCCAACAATTTCATTTCTCGTGTGCGTGCATACTCGCGCTCGCCCGGTGGCTTCATATTTTTGCATAATAACCCACGATGATATATTTCAAACTGGCGGGGCGCAAATTGCCTCCACGCGTGGTGTGTGTATTCTTTTCGTTCTCTTTCTCTCTCTCGCGATGCTGCTGTAGAAAAGTGAATTAGCTTGGGGGCGCAGTAGGAGACAATGACTACGTAATGCAGTGGCGAATATGGCTAGAGTAATTGGAAAGCGAAGCTATGTTGTGTGCATGGGTATGTGTGCCAATTACATATGGTTTGGAGTGCTTATCAAGCTACGCGCCTATATGTATACCATATATACTAACTCATATGGAATTTTAATGTCGGCACTGTGGCGTTTAGTGAATGCCCAGCCATATAGCGAGTAAACGGAGTTACTTTAACGCTATTAATTATGCTATAAATCATGGCTTGTTTTAATAATGAATTCCTCTTTGTATTATAAATGTGCCTTTATTGCCGATGCAAATTAAATCACGTATAAAAGCTCGTCCAATTGTAGGGAGTTAAATTACTTTACGAGGGCACCATAAAAATAACTATGTCAAGAAGAAAATGTAATTAGATGACTAAATGGTATGAAATATTTTTTTAATCAATTATCAAACTCGTCAGTCGCAGCGTGAAAAAATAAAGCATACAGCAATTTCAATTACAAAGATGAAAGGATCTCCCGAAGAAAAAGATCTCAAAGCCATGAATAAGATAATAAATTATGAATTTCTCATCAAGCCTCAGGCCGGTATATACTTTCATTAAAATAAACAAACGAGGCACTCTTGAAAGTTTTCAACTTTACGACACATAAAGCTTAACTGGTCCTTTCTCTCAAGGCAAGTTCTGGCAAATTGGTAGTGATATAAAACGTAAACTTCGCGCCACGCGCCCGTGAAAAAAAAAGGTAAGAGGGTAGAGGGAGAGAAAGCATACCATTCTCATTCATTGGAGAGTCCCCAAGAAAAGTATAAATTACAGGGTGTGGCGCGCGGGCGCGCGAGAAAAAGAATGAACGCGCGGCGCGGCGCGTCACACCGAAGCCATTTCGGCCAGCCGTAACTCATATTTACGAGCAATGGGAGTTGCGCCAGCCTCTAAGAGGCTGCATAATGAGAGCCTCCGGCAATGTGAGAGACCCTTACCTATTATTGTTTTGATATAAGAGGCTCTCTCGCTTCTTCTTTTTCTTCTTCCTTCCTTCCTTTTTTTTTTGCTGATGTTTTTCTTCGACCGAGTTCCGCGCTATACTGGCTTGGATGATATTTCAGGCGCCCGTCTCGATTTTTCAGCTTCGCTCTGCCTGCGTTATATACTTACACTCCGACGTTATAGGCTTCTTTTCTCTTGCCTTAGGCCAATTTATCGAGAAAAAAAGGCGAAATTTACAATTTGCATCTATTTACATAAGATCGCTCGATTTTTATGATATAGGAGGTTAAATTACGGAATTTATCTGGTTGACTGGAAGAGAGAAAGTGGAACTCGTGATATGTTTTAGCTGATTGTACTTGTTTGAATTTTTATTGCGAGGTGCGGGACATCGTCTTTCGGTCACCGAATAATTTAGTTTTCTGTGAGCATCCGAAAAATTTATGATAGAAATTATTCATATCTTCAATTTTTTCAACTCTATTTTTATATTTTAAGCAAAAATTTACCTAAGTAAATATATAAGTAGGGTATGCAAAAATAAAAGTATAAAAAAACTCTAGAAACGCTGTACTACTTCCAGGAAAAAAACCAACAAGTTGCTGGCTGTCTCGGGTTCATCAACATCAAGTTCTTGCGAATCACGGCTTTTCGCTTTTGACTTTATTCATAAGCAGATGCGCGGGCAGAATAAATTTCCATTCTAGAATATTAAGCAGCAAGCATATTTTAAAGTAAAAATAAAGTGGCGTGAAAAGAACACTTTACTTGTGTAATGAGCAGGTAAAAATATTCTTGTTTGACATTTTTTTCTTATTTATCGTGCAAGAACGATCTAAAATTCAAAATTAAACATAAAAAAAATCTAAAAGTCCACTTTCAACGCAATCGCGTTCTTACACATAAAAATTTTATATGAAAAATCTTCTTTTCATAATGATGCAAAGCATTTAGAGATAAAAGAGAAAGCAAATACAATCTTCGCTGTCCTGTCTCTCGGCAAACATTGTAAATATTTAAAAGCAGACGAGGAAAAAAGCTCGTAATGAGAAAGAAGAAGAAGAAGAAAAAAAAAACGATTCGAGTCGATGGAATCTTATTTACATTCGAATGCATACAGAAATTGTATGCAATCAGGATGACCTTTTTTGTAGCTTCTGGCGAGATGAAATATTATCTCCTTCGTCTGTACCAAACGCTCGAACACGAATGCAACTGTGTATACGTTGTCTTCCGGTCACGTTTCTTCGGTGCGCCGCATCGAAACACGAGCAGCTCTAAACAACATAACTCACCCATTTTCCCGGGGATATCCCTTCGAGAAATCATTCCAGACGAGCGAGAAAGAGAGAGAGAGAGAGGGATAAAATGAGAGTCTTGCCAAGAAACTTGCTCTTTCTTTCTTGTTACGGCTTTGCCTTTTTCAGCGTTTCCTTCTTTGCTTTACTTCGGACTTTCTTAGACTTTTCGGGGATTTAACGTTTTTGTTTGGCCGTGATATACACTATTGCTCATACAACAAGAAATAAACAACACTCGTGAATTTTTAGTTGTCCAGTCGTACGTTCGCCAATAAAATAAATTGTAACATTGATAAAACAATTTTGTACTTCGAAATCGTTGAATTTCAATATTTAACAATTTCAATGATTTTTGCAGAAAATCAATTTAATTGCATGATGAAATTCATAAATAAAAGTTAAAAATTCAAAGACTTTTCATGATATTTTCATCACACTTTTAACAGAATTCGTCCACCCTTTAAAAATCACTTGAATTCGCTCAAAGAATACGTGATGCTTAATTATTTTTTTAGTTTCTTTATGACAAAATTAAAAATTTCAAAAGCTAATTATTCCTCTTTACCTAGCGCTTACCAAAGCAAGGAAATGAAAAGCAAAAAAAAAACCGAAACATCAACAACGAAAGCGTCATCAGCGCGTCAAACGTTTAGTTCCAGGAAAAATTTCGCTTTACTGCGCGATCGTTCACTTTAGTTTTTTTTTCCCCCGAATAGCAAGCTGCTCCCGGAGTCAAAGGAGGAATTCTTTCGTGTCTTTTCTCCGTCGACAATGCTCTGCGCGCGCGGGTTTAGAAACAATGGTGTGGTGAGAGTGAGCCACCTTCTTGATTTCGACCCCTCTTTCTCCACTACTACGCGCGAGCGCGCGCGCCAAGAATTAATTACTCGCTGCTGCTCTACTCCGCGAGTTCTTTCTCTCGTAAACAATGGGACTTATTTATCTTGACCTCGCTTGTATACCTTGTGCGGCTTGTTTAGAGACCACGCGGGGCTTTCTGCTCTCTCTCTCTCTCTCTCTCTTCATTCCAGTTTTTCCTTTGGATCTGCCATTGTTGTTTTTTTTTTTTTCTTTCACCCGTCCCCTTTACCTCTTCTGTTCGTTTAATTTGGGCGGTTGTTATCACGAAAATAACAACTGACAATATTTCGAATACTGCGAAATATTATTACCAGACACTTCCTTCACGGCAATTGTGAAATTATTCGCGAACTTTATTATTTTCCGTGCTTTGAAATCAGACAATTCTCGAGACAGAGCTGGCGAAGCGTTCGTGAATTTAACGCAGAAAATACAAGGAAAGAAACTTTCATTTTGACGAAAAAAAAAATAAAAAAACCGAAAGAGATTCACTACGCAAAAGCTGGTCTTTGACAGATCACCGTGTTTTCAGCGCGACTTCTTTGGTATTTTAATGACGAAAAAGACGTACCCGTTTGAAACATAGGCAAGCTAAGTAAAGGGAAAAACGCTCGCGAAAAAAAAAAAGAGCAGGGCGAGTCCGGCCAACGCAAAGAATCATTTGAAGTGCGATCGCGTGCCAAAGCGTTCGTCGCTTTTTGTATATATCAGAGACGAAAGAGAGTAAGAGATGAGACGTTGGTTACAAAGAAACTGCGCGGATGGAGAACGGAATGTCCTTTAATATACGATAACGCGCCGTGCCTTTCCGAGAGAGAGCTGCTGCGCGCTCGTTAAAACGCTGGAATGTTATCCGAATATAATGGCAGCGATAGAGAAAGTTCTCGAGCGTCCCTTGAAAACATCGTAAAAGAGAGACGCGTTAGAGAGAGAGAGAGAGAGAGAGAAAGTGCGGATTGCGCGTTTGTGAAGTGAAGCTATTTTATCGAGTGAACGTAATTTTACAGAAAGGAAATATTCGCGTTAATATGGAGATCAAAGAGGAGAAGCCACTTTGAATGAAATATAATTAAATTTCTTCGTTGTATGTTTAGTTGGGTTAATTTCATGTAAATTACTCCTCGTTGTCGAAATTTGAAAGCCATTCAGATACCAGCAGCGCTGAATAGTAACCAATTTAAAAGAACGTTTTCATGCTTCTATGGATATTATTATTCCTCGTTATAAATGAAAAATCAAATGGAACGAAAATTGAAAAATCATTTCGTGTACCCCAAACAGAAAAATATGCAAATTCAAAAATCCTGGAGGCATTATAGCATATAAGAAGTGTTTTTATCCTCGGCCAAATTGCTAACGTTTATCGCCCGAAAATATTGACTTTCAATTCAATTTTTAGCATTTTTTTCATTGCGAATGTTATGCCTTTGCGAATTTTTTTTCACGAAAAAGCAATCAGTTGGTACGTCAATCACGCAAAATATTACGCGTTTATTGAAATATCTCTCGGACGAGAAGTTAATGAACGTGGAGAAATATTGGAAAATTCGATCGGTCCGATTGTACATTCATATAGTAGAGGGAGCGAATTCATAAAAGTTCACGTAATAAAAATCAACGCCTGCTTCGCTGCCATGATTGAAAGGATCGGCTTGCGAGGTATGTACGTAATCAGAAACTCACTCGTGGGAGTCAGAGGGGGGGGGGGGGGGGGGAGAGGGTATTTGCCGAGTGGATGAAACCTCGATGAAAATATTTCCAGCAGTTGAGGTAACCGCGGGTATTTGTAGAAATCCTTTTAAATGAGAGGAATGAATATAGGTACTTACTGACTTCATTTATACTTCGGTTTGAAGAACTTATTTTTCAGAATTTTTTTACCCTCGAGTACGTTTATTCTAAGTTATTTTATTTGAGATTACCATTTCTAAGTACGGCAAAAGTTATATTGAAATTTAATTTGGACTATACAGGCAGGATATTGAAGTTTCGATAATGGCTGCTTTATCCGTCAGCGAACTGTGGAAATATTTTGCTAACTCGACAAATTCCCGCAAATCTCTATTTTACAAACTCGTCAGCTTTGATTAATAAATGCCAAATTAATACTTGCTACATTTCGAATGAAGGAAACTAACAAAGTTTACTTTTGGAACTATTCGTTAGTTCAGGAAAATTATTATAATAGGATTAAAATTTGTGCGCTAACTGAACATAAATGAAACTTTCATCGATTTAACATGAATTTAGAGACCATATAAAATAAATTTAATAAACACAATGAACAATAATGAACATTTCGATTGTTCTCGTTGATAGTGCGATATTATTTCAAAATTAGACCATGTTGCTGTTATTCCTTGTATTTGTAGTAACTTCGCCCACAGGTGGCCTCCTCATCGTGAAAAATGGAGCGAATAATTCAACCGGCAATGGAAAAATAATTGTAGAATTCTTCTCGGCTGATATATTGTTGAGAGTCTGCAAGTACCGCAGCTGAAGAAACAAACAAACAGAAAGAAAGAAAAAAACATTGCAATGAAAAATCACCTAATTCATAATGTTTACAACTACGAGCGAACATTTGCACGACTAACGTTAATTAAAGTTAATACAGAATGTCAACTGGTGCGAATTGCTCGCGTTGCAAAGCTTTAATTAACTAATTGTCATGTGTTGTGTACCTGTAGCGCAGCGGGACTCATAGATATGACATCGCTTGCTTCTTTAAGCGCTCGTGAAGCGCGCATTTCACCCTCGGCTGCAATCACTTTAGCTCGAGCTTCGCGAGCTGCTTCTGCCTCGGCAGCCATGGCGCGTTGAAGCTGCACCGGTAGTCGCACGTCCTTTCTAGCGTAAACGATAACGCATGGTTAGATTGAAAATTCATCGTTTAGAGTTTTTTTTTACGAATTAAATCAAATTGGAATACTCGCATTTCAACGCGCTCGACTTTGACTCCCCAAGGATCGGTAGCTTCGTCGAGTGATGCCTGCATAGTGTGGGATATAGTTTCTCTTTCAGCCAGAATCTCGGCGAGGCTCCTCGTGCCGAGAACATTGCGCAGAGTACTCGCGGCCAGCAGTCGTGTCGAGTGGCTGTGTGTATATGTATGGAATTGCAGATAAAAGAATAGTAGGAATTTTTTTTTGTTCGCGTTCAAAAAATGCAAAGGAAAAAATTTGCACACACTGTTGACTCGTGGAAAAAAAAAAGAAGCGAAATAAATGGTTTTACCTCGCTCCTACATGCGGCTATATATAGGCTTATAACGGAATTAAAAGTACGGCTTCCAAATGCCGCTCTCTCGCTTTATTTTTTTCATTTTTTTTATTCAACTGCAGCATGCAAAATAATATCCGAGCTTACGTTATGAATGCGCGAGCTTCTGTTTACAAGAGCTATCGGGAAATTTTTTTTTTTCGCTCGTGCGGGCTATGGAATTATATTTCCAAATCCGTTGGTTGAATTCGTTATTTGATGGAACATTACTGCGGATTTCTAATGAGAGTGTTTTAATCTTGTGGAATTCTATTTACTTAACAAATAAAAAGGTATTTATTCTACTGCACACTTCATGGTATTTACTTATGGGATAATGTGTTTACAATAAACATAAAATAAGTTAATCTACAGGGAGTAGGTATTATTTTCATTATTTAAGTTATAAGTCTCGATATTCGTATCTGAAATATGAATATTGTAAAGTAAACAATTTAATACTGAAAATTCCCATCAAACGAAACATGGATATTTCATATTTTTCAGTTCTTAATATTACTTACCAAAAAAATATTTCAAAATGTAAAAATACAACATCGTAGTGATCCATCGAGAGCAATATTATCGTGTTAACCACAATATAAAGAAGCAAGAAGTTAAATTGAGATTGGCAATCAGATTGTCTATCAGAATACATTAGCGGAGGGGTAATGAGTAATTAGCATTTAATAGTCCAATTAGTTACCTGTAATTCGCAATCTTGACGACGGCGTTGAGGGGCTCCTTAATGCGATAATAGACGACCGCGTCGACGCTGACAGTAACAGAGTCTTTGGTAAGGATCTCCTGCGGAGGCACGTCGAACGACACGGTACGCAAGTCAACTCGTACGCAATTGTCGATACAGGGAATAACGAAAAATGAACCTGTAAATTGTACCTCAACTTTCTCACTCTTACAAATAACATGGATGAGTAGTAGAAAAATTTCAATTTTTCTGGAATAAATTGAAAAATCCTTTATGCTCCAAAGTATAAGCAGTCAATAATTATTGCCGTATTAGCACGAATCGATTTCCATTACGTTTTAAATCACTGTAATTTGATATAATAAGGGAGAATTTATAATTTTACAAAGTGCGATAATGAATTTACGAAAGTTTAATTGAAATTTCATTTGCTTGACACCAGAAATTCCGTTAATATTTCAAGTGTTCGAGCGCTTTTTCGATATTAATATTCGATTAGCGATATTGAAATTTAATATCGATTGAAAAAAAGTAATATTTAATTGAAATAACTAGCATACCTGGACCTCGAGGTCCACCTTTGAGTCGTCCCATTCTGAATACAACGGCTCTCTCGTACTCTTGGACGACTTTAAAAATGACGCAGAGAGAAAATGGCATTGTGATAACGATTAGCAAGAAGGATCCAATTACGGCGGAAAGCTCGATGCATCTCGTCATTATCCCCATACCTTCACGGTCTGATTCCTCTAGAGATTCTCCTATAATATGCAACAATAGAGAATAGAAATAAATGAGATTTCCTGCATTCGTGGAGCCCAGTAAATTAACTTATTATATTATTATTCTGAGAATCTTTTTAAAAGTATTTCCAGGAAAATCATAATTTAAATTGAACATTCTCTTTCAATGGGGAGCGTTTGTTGCTATAAGCGATCTGAAAAGCTCCCTCTACAGTTAACACAATGTTTGCAAAATGCTACATCAAGCTGAATTACGTAAACTTTTTCCAATTCACGAAAGAAAATGAGCATCTTTTTGTGCTGCAAATATTTGTTAGCAAATACTGCAGTCGACAGGTTTAAAAAATCCTCCATTTCATACACCTTAACTGACTGTTTGATATTTTCTCAAATTAAAATAATGGAATATCAACAAACAATTTACCCAAAGCCGCACTTTTAATTAACTTCTTTGTTTAACCACGTCGCGTTGGAGAGGGAAAAAAAGCGTATAGCCAAATAGAAAATAAATCTCACTGAACTCAACGAAGCACTCGACGCCACCGCTGCCAGTTTTCACACAGCCGTAGTTTACCATACCGTCGTGTTCGCCTCGTCGAATTATTATCCCATCGGAGCAGCAGCAGCAGCAGCAGCCTTCTCGTTTGCTCGCCTGCAGTTCGGACGCCTCATCGTGTTGGACACTGTCGTTGTGGGGATACTATATAGCCTCACTGTACGTGTACTCTCTTTCTCTCTCTCTCTCTCTCTCTCTCTCTCTCTCTCTCTCTCTCTCTGCCTCGCTTCTCTCTCCTCAGTACGGACCCAGCTGAGTGACAGTCAAAAATAGGATTATGCGGTCGCGCTTTGGATGGAACCTGGATAAAGATGGACGTTCAATGCAATCTAGTGTGCTTTTTAATCTAAGCTGTTGTTCGCGGAAAATTTGATTTTTTTATTGAAAAAAAAAATGTATCGCTGAATAAAATGATTAAAATTGGTTGTGGAAGAAAATTGAGTACATTTAAGAATATAATTAAGTCGATACAAAGTCTCGAAAACTTTACACAGTTATCATTCAGAGCACACAAACATTCTACGTGCAAGATCTTAATTACTTCATTAATCTCAATTAATCTTGAGCGAAGTCGAAAAAAAAGAGGGAGAGAGAAGAACAGCCGGACACACAAAAACAATGTAAAGTCGTTAGCGAAGTTTCCAAGAGACCCAAGACATCATTACCATGCTTACCTCAAGCGACGCCATAAAAATAAAAAAAAAGAAGAAGAAGAAACTTTCGTGTCCCGAGGTCGTTGAAGTTCTGCAACTGCTCAATTAGTGTCTCGCGAAAAGGAAATTTTTTTCTCTCAAGGAATACCTCGTCGCGACTCTTCGAAGTCGTTCGCGGGCTCGCACGCGCGCGCGCGAGATCCAATTTAGCTGCCAGACGGCTTCTGCTGCGCGCGCGAGCTCGCCGAAAAACCAGAACGATCTTCGGGTAGGCGAAATTCTCTACTCCCACTCATGAGATTTTCGCCGGCTTCTACTCCTTCTCCTCCAACACCATTCTGCAATGTTCGATCGCTGCGTCTTCGCTATATTTGCATAATTTATTTTTGTTTCTTTTCGTTTGCAAATTGAAGGGGAGCCTTTTTTTTTTGTCAGAACACGATATTAACGATGAACGGTGGATTATGTAAAAAAATTATTTTTTGCAAAATAAAACTTTGATTTTTTTCAATATGCAACAATATAATATATTTACTCATGTTCAGACGTACTTTTCATGTCTGACCATATCCGACTTGTACTACTGATACTTAAAAAGAATGTAAATTCTGTCACCCAAGTCGCTGAATTTTAATGTATTTCAATTTCAATTAATTTTTCAATTAACTTTTGAAAATTGAAGCTTGTGAGAAAATTTTATAAATTTTACAAAATGTAAACTTTATATTTAAAAAACCGGATATTTTTGTAAAGATCTACAGTCATCGTGCATTTTCGAATAAGCACTGAGGCGAACACAGGTCCAATTTCAGGTCAAATACTTGATCGCCACAAGCAATTCACTACAAGGTAATATCATTTTTCACGCGTGAGAAAATGACTATCAATTGCCACACAGCAAAGACGTACCGTCGTGCGCCGCCACGTTACATTTGCGGTTCGATTCCGCAGCGTAGTATAGTAGCCGTCACTGGCAAATCGCGCGGCACGTACGCGTTTATACCGCAGACTCGCTCTACTCGCACACACATACACACATGCACACACGCACACACACATATACATACACGTCGATATACCAAATTAGCTTTCTCGGGGTTTACGCCAAGCGCGTCAAGCCGGAACGCACTGTGTATTAAAGCCCGAGTATTTTTATGACTACGCAGTTTTCCACGCGTATTCGAGCTTCGATGCACTCTCTTTGAAAGATTCGTCCAGTTTATAACGTGATGATAGTTGCCGCGGTTGTAAATCGTTGCGCTGAATGTAATTGTTCGCGAATCTTGTGTTTATATTTTACGAATAAAAAAAAAAGAAAAAAAAGGTAGGTGGTGTTTCGTTGGTAGTTCAGATACTGTTTGTTCAGATAACAGACTTTCTTTTTGCCAAAAATAGCGAATTCATTGAAACGGTTAGCAAGGCAAATAAACTTTCGTTCGAACTGAATTTAGTCACTCGCGGTTGATGTACTTCTTTTTTTCTGACCTCTATATAACTATGGGCGGATTTAAAAATAAGCAACGAGCATAAAAATAAAAATTATTCCCTCTTGAGAATTGAGATTTCCTACTTGAGAGATTGCTCTAACTGCCGTTGCGATGAATCGGAACAATATCGTACTACTTTATTACTGGTGCTTGAACGAAGATTCGATATTTCTCTATCGACACGTGGTTTCACTACTTGAATACGGCGCACTGATAGCGTTGATGATTTCAAAAAATTAATAGAGTAAATAAAAAAAAAATTACTCGCAGACATAAAAGAACACGAACAAGCTTGAAGTAGTAGACGAGGCTATTCCGAAAATTTCTGGAAATAGAGATCGAAGCAAAAAAGAAAGCGCGAGAGAGCGACGGAGAGGAGCCTACTGGAAAAGTAAACACGTCGGCATTGCACATCTGCATCGCATACTCGCGAGTATAACAGCGCATACATATATCGATTTGTAGGTGTACGTGACGAAGCGATAGATCGCACGTACTCGCTGCAGTAGCTGTCCGTATAGTCCGACTATGTTTACTCAACGCGCGTGTACTAGCAGCAGCAGCAGCGTTGGTCGGTAATATCTCTATATGCGCGAAATCGATTTTGTTGACCGAATGAAATTGCTTATTCAGCGAATTGCCAGCGAGTTTCTGTAAAATGCACACAGTAAAGAACTAAAGAGCATTTGATTGCAAGTTAGCTTCGTGTAACTTCGTTTAATTAGAGATTCACGTGTGTTTGACGTTTGACAACGGAATGCGCAAACCAACGTTTTCGCACGGTCGAATAGGATATTAACGGCTCGAGGAAATTGAGTTCCCTGTTTGCTCTTATACCTCGGTGCGGCTCGGAGTATAACCGTTTCTATCTCAAAGGCTTCCCGACTGATTTGCACGATATTTGAACGTTTGAAGCTTTCGTTGGGAGAATAAAAAGAAATGTTCGAGAAGATTTTGCTAGGCAAACGTTTTGAATGTAGAATGATTATTCTGACGGCTCGGTTTCAATTACGAAAGGTTTACCAAGCTGATGTGAAAGGGTTAAAAACTTCCCTTCATTGAAGCGTAACGTTGATTACCAAAGGATTACCCTTGTGAAAAATTCTTTTTTTTTATTCTACAAAAGAACAAGTAACTTATGCTAACAGTGCTATTTGAAAATCGATCTCTCAAGGAAAAATACATGCAGTTCACACCATTTATCAATGAAAATTGTAAGCTTTGATATTCGCAGTGAAATAAAAGCGGTGTGGAACTCAATCACTACGATTTTCCAGGATATCGCAGGACACCTGAGATAGCACGGAGACCAAGGGGCAAATGATTGGTCGCATCATCAGCGTAAATCGATCTCTGGGAAATACGCCAATCTCGCAAAGTATCTGGCTCGGTTGCCTTCGTCCACGTGTATACCTGTATATGTAGGTCGAAGCGTTGTGCGGTGCCTTTGGCTTTGGCTTGCTTGCACACCAGCTGTCCTTTCGTAATACCTCGCTTAACGCTGGGCTTGCCGACGATGGATGAAATGCCCTCCGGCTCCTCGTATCTTTAGACTTTGCATCTTGATACGTCCTATAGATACTTCTAGTACGATGATGCCGTCACAGAGTCAAACTCTTTTTTCGTTGTTGTTGGGGATATAGCTCTGTGATGATTTTTATTTTTTTAAACACGCGAATGTAGTTTCTTTTGTGTGCGAGAAAAAAGTTGACTTGAGTGAATTTTACAGTCAGATTTCATTCAAATATTCCAATTCTATTGTTCAAGTTCAATAGTTGCAAATGCGTAACACTCTTTTTATGTGAACTAAAATGCGGAATGATGTTGTAGTGCAAACGAGTGCTAAAATTCCGTAGACCAGAAACAACTTGCCATAGGGTATAGTAAAGGCCTTTGAGGTAGCCGGCGGTGTGCAGCTGCAACGTTCTCCAGAGGCTCCATTAGTTGATATTTCATGTCAGGTACAGCGCCCGCCGAGCGATCGCAAGGGAACTCGGACATGATAACAGTCTCGTGAGTATTCAGAATGAATATTGCCACCTAGTTCTTGTTAGCATAAGTAACGTTAAGCTACCACGAAAAAAAAAGAAAAATCCATCAAAGAATTAACGAAATCATTATGAACATGATGTCAAGGAAATTAAAATTATGGATGCGAAATTTTATTTCATTTTTTCGCAGTATTATCGCCTGCGGTCACGATTTTTTTTCCATACTTTTTTTTCTACTCGATACGATAGCTCAGCGTACTTTTATTATTACATTATAATCTGCGACCGATGCATCAATTTTTTTTGCATGAAGGTCTCTCCTCCATACTTTTTTTTTCTCTTTTCATTTTTATGTATAAAACGAGGCTATATCGCGTGCGTGTAAAAAAAGTCACGTCGCGAAGCGAAGTGCTCTCTACTGTTATAGGTTGGGCATTAAGTGAATGAAAAAATGAACAGTGACAAATGGATTGTAATAGCTTTTTTCTCGAATTCGAAATCAGCCTTTTTTTTGCCCATCAGCTGTTCTCGACGTTGTAAATAATTTTAATCTCAGTGAAATTTCGATCGCGAAAAAAACTTGAAAATTCGACGTTGACGTGTCGAATTTTTCACAAAATTACTTTTCATTGACGTTAAAGCGTTTAATCTGCGTGAGTTAATAACATATTTCGCGAATTTCAATTCCAGGAGACGAAGTTCCAATATAGTTGCCTTATTCGTCGCTGTGACAACCCATCACTTTCAGATACAGCATACAGCAGTCTTCTTACGACGCGAGTGCACACATTCGACGTGTTTACCAGGTATATTCAAAGTCTGTACCACATCGCGTCGCGTCGTTTCGCGAAAATATCGAAGAAAATATATATGCACCTCGCCGATCGCAATCAGGAAAATGAAAGCTGCGCGCGCGCGTGTATATATCGCTAAAAGTTAGCCTTCGTGGAACGCGGATTATTTCAAGAGTTCCGAATTTTCGATTATTTCCTCGCACAACTCGCGGCTATGCCCCCCGCTCCCCCCGTCGACTTTAAGGCTTTTCGTTATGATGAAATAACTTTGGCAAGTATTACGTACTCGCGATGAAGACGAGGATAGAAAAAAAAAGAAAGAAGAAGGAGAGCGCCCGAAAGGATATTACTTTGGAAAATTTTTGCTCTTGCGCGCTGATAATGAGAATACATAAACGTGAATTGCGGGAATAGTTTTGCCGCGACTTATTTCATCGTGTATTAAATTACGGAAAAACTTCGACGAGCGGGCGCGCGATGTTTCCAATTTCAATTAATTTACCTTATAGCTTTGACTATTAGGTATTTATTAGGGTTGATTATGTATGAAGTGAACTTTTGGTAGCGTTGTAACAAGTAAATTTCGCGAATAGTTCGCTGTACGGCTCGCAGTGTTAAATTACGTAAAAGCTAATGTATCAAAGCATTTCGAGTTTCAATTAATCAGCAATCGAACTTTGTGGACGAGGTATTTCATGAATTTGCTTTTATTTAATGTTTGCTACCCTCGCAGACAATTACATTGATGACAATATAACTAACCAAACTCGACGTAATGTGGTATGTATCGATTTTTTATTACGCGTAATTACCAAGAGCGTGATATCAATGGCACTGCAATCGACGCTAAATTCAAACATTAGCACTGTCGAAAAAATCGTTCCACGCTAGCATTACAGTATAACTACGTGAAAACGCGTAGAAAAGAAAAAAAAAGGGAAAAGATTACGAAGAAAGTTGTAAAATGAAAATAGTTTAAGGCGGGAGTAAGAAAGTGCTTAGCTTGCAACTTTCCAATCCTGCAGTTAACCACGTCAACGCGTCGTCAATTTCTCAGGGCGCGCGCAAGTTCATCTCTTGGACCAGGGGGTTAGCACTGCGAGCGCCCCGCGGCCATTAAGCCCTGGCGAATTGAATTACCGAAATTACACCTCTGGGCAGGCAAGAAAATCTGCGAGGCGGGCAACGAGATTAAGATTCTCTCTCCATCGCCTTTACGTCGGAGCCCTCGAGCCGCGCTAAACTCTCGCGATGGTTTAAGCTAATACTCCGCGCAATCTTACAAGTGAGTTATTGTTTTACGGGACGAGGCGCATGATTAATCGTTCAACTAACTATGATGACTCGACGGCTACTTTCATTATTCTATGCGATTGCCAAGGTACCACAACTACAATTAGTTTCTGAAATTTCTGGATAAATTCACTTATTTTCCACGAAAAAAAACGGAGAAAACTCTGCTACGACAGTCGCGAGGATGATACAAAAAGTAAATAACCCACATCCAATTTCAAAACTAGCTGTCAATCGCAAAAGCTCAAGGATTTTCCAATAGCCCGGCAAAGGTGTCGTGTAGTGTAGTATGTGCACGTCGGCAGCCGCCGCCACGCGGTGAACATTCTCTCTCTCTCTCTCTCCCTCACTCTCTGGAGAGGTTTGGAACATCACGTCGATATACATCGTGGGCGTGCACTTGTCAACGAGGCGCAACAAAGCCTGAGCTCGCGCCAAGAGAATGTGTTTGTCGCGTGTATAGAGGCTATATACGACTATAGGTTTCGAGGAAACTTGACGAGCTTGCGGGTATACACGAAAAGCCCTGGCTGCAGGCGATATATCCTTCGGATAAACCGAGTCCGATGATCTAAACGCCATTTCACTGTGTATATCAACGCTTCGGGATATTTTTCTTTATTTATTTTTTGCATACGCTCGGATTGAACTTCGTGCTCGGAACCGTATCGATGGATAACACGCGCTGTTTGCACACGTCCAACGAACGAAAGCTTTGATTCGATGCTGTTCCAGAAGAGGATTCTCTTTCTCTCTACTTTTTTTTTTGCGTAGCAAAGTAATTTAACGATTGACCGGTTGTTCACACGAGTCACGTTGCCGAAAATTGTTGTTTTTTTCCTTCGTGACTTTATCCGAAAATTGAAAATGATAAAAAAAAGTAAGGCAATAAAATCGCCTGTACAATACGAATTCGGTTAATGAAGCAAAGAAATTCACAGAGTACGAAAGTTTGCTACTTTGCACGTGTGGTTTACTAGTGGATATGGCGGAGACGAGCGAGCGATGGTAGTGTAGCGTTTGTTGAAACGCATAGCTGGAGCGCGCGCGCGAGGGCAATATTATCCTGAATCATCCCTTAACGAGGAGGATATAGACCTTCGAAACGCCGGTAATCTCCTCTGCGCTGCCGCAGATTACTCGAGATTCGCCGCTTGTAGATACAAGCGCCCGATATCGTTACGCTAGAAATCACTGCGGACACGCTGCTGCTGCTGCTGCTGTGGCTTCTATGTATATATGTATGTGTCGCGTGCGCTACTTGCTTCGTTATCGTCGTGTTGCTGCTGCTGCTGCTGTATAAGGACCCAGCCGCGAGAACATGTCGCTGACGTTTTGACGCGTGAGATCGAGCCCGTGATATAGCAGCAAATATATGTGTCGTAGAATTTTTTGGTTGCGACAATTTTTTTAACGAAAATTCAAGGCAAAAAGTTAATAAAGTTATCGTGCGCGTGACTGCGGTACTGATTGAAGTATCGATGGGATGTATTTTCGTGATTTTTGAAATATTCTTTTTATTCGCTCGCGTATTCGTAGGAGAATTTTCGCTCGTGTAAAACGGCAGAATATTTAATAAAGTATACAGATAAAAAGAATTTAAAAAAAAGGTTGAAATTCAAAGGATTTTACATAAAAAGTAAATTCATTTTAATTTTTATCAATACAGTTACACATCGAAAATAAAACCCAAATTACCGAGGAAAAAAAAATCAACCGACCGTGTATACTTTTTATCTGAAGAGGAGCACATATAAAGCTAATATCACATATACCCATCGAGAATTGATATGGGGTTATTCTTTTCCTCGCTAGAAATGAATATGAAATACGCGCCTTAATAACAGTCAGCCATCAAGCTTCTTTATCGTCTTATATCGTCAAAGTCATCTTTGGTATAACCTTAGCTCTCGTAAGACGGCGGCGGCATGCTAGCCTTTCGCTACGGTGTCGTCTGCCATAAATCATAAACAAGAGCCAATGTGCATCTCGGGGACGCTTATCGGGCTTGCGGTGAAACCGCCGACATCCGTCTTGCGTGCCCGGGCGGACGCGAACACGTTTCCCAACGCTCGCCGCACCTCTTGCGCGAAGGTTATATATTGGGGTCAGGAGACAAGGAAAACGCCGCTAGACGAATTGCTGAGTATTTGCATTGTATCTTTTTCTTCTATTTTTTTCTTCTTTGTTTAAATTTACAAAAATATCAAAAATTGCACAACGAGCTTTATGTGAGTTCCAAGAATTAATTAAACTGGCTTGTTATGAAAATGGAATTTTTAAGACGGCAAAAATTTGTAATTAAAAAATGTGACGTATGTTTTAATTGGATTACGTGTCCGAAACCATATTGTGAGTCTTTTGTCCGTTTTTATAACCAAACGAAATACCATGAATACGTCTCAACCAACTCCTTTAATCCCACTGGAAACAAAAGATAATTAATATTACGTAGCCATACATCGAAGAAAAACTTTTTAATTAAACGATCATGATAATGAGCTAAGCTAAAGTTAAAAACTAACGAGCTTTAATTAAATTCCAGTTGTAGCGTTTGGCGCGCGCGACATTATTGCAAAAGTATGTTTTTCACGTCATGAATACCAGGAAATTATGACATTAAAAGAATAACTTTGCTGCGTATACCTTTAAAAAAACGCCAGGCTCTCAATAGAATCGAAACAATAGAGTGTAAGCGAAGCACTGATCAAGAAACACAGAGAAGACAGCGAGCGAGCGCGTTCGCGAAGGAACGAATCGAACTATATATAGCGTCGAGCGTCGCGATAAAAATTTACGAGGCGGAATGCGAATCCAATGCGAGAGTAGAAGGAAAATATCTCGGGGGCCGAGTGTGTGCCACGGGGAACGATCTATTATTTATCGCTGGCACATAATTCACCTTAGACTCCAGAGCGAGAATAAACAATGCGCTTTGGCGGCCAACTTCTTCTCGTTTACTTTTTTTCTCTCTCTCTCTCTCTCGTCCAATGGCTTATTCGATTTCTGTTGCCCATCTACAGCGTTCGCGAATATCATTTATGAAATATCATGCTAATTTTTCAGCTTCAGCTCAGTTAAATTTGTAGCACTGCTGTTCGCGCACGGACTTTTTACTGCTTCGAATGTTAAATTATTGACATTGCTCTCTGATACGTTTCAGAGCTCGATCGAGTTGACATGAATTATAAATACAGCAATCCCAGGCGGATATGTCCATTCCGAGCTAATAATAATAAATTTTTTGTGAAATTGAAAAATGCATTATTTTTCAGCTGTATAAACAGCCAATTTCCGGCTTCTTCGATAAAGAAGAACAGTCGAGGCGAATATTAAAATCAGTCAGTCGAATAACCCAGACCACATCAATCTACGTACATCTCACCTGATACTTTCACCAAAATCCTCGTAGTATTTTCGGACGTTCCTTCGTTTTGTTTCTCGCGCGAGTGCAGCTTATGATCGAGTGACACTTGGTAACACACGTTTTTTGTCTTGGGCTTAGCTTATAAATCACGAGCGGGGCTAGGGCAACAATAAACCGAGCTAAAAAGCTCGCGGCATCAATCTTGCAGAGCGTCATCGTAGCCGGCTCTCGTCCACCTCCTCCCTCCTCCTCTAGTAAAAACGCGAAAGTTCGATCGCGCGGGCCAAAGTTCGCTTATCGCGAAAGCGAGAGAGAGAGAGAGAGAGAGAGAGAGAGAGACAGCGCGCGAGAAGAAAGTTCGGAAAGAAGGCATTGCGCGCTCTGCCCATCCATCAGCCGGTCGAGACACCGTAACACCGATCTCGCTCTATCTCGGCTACCTATGCTACAAATCATGCCGCGAGCTTTGTCCTCTCTCTCTCTCTCTCTCTCTCTCTCTCTCGTTCTATTTTGCTGTCTCGAGGCTTGTCTGTCTCTTCTGTTTGTCCCCTATGTATGCGTCTCTCTCTCTCTCTCTCTCTCTCTCTCTCTCTCTCTCTCTCTGTGCGTTGTACACCGGGAATTTCTCGCGCGAAAGATAAGTCCTTTTTTTTTCGCGCGCGCTTTTGATTTACTGCGTGCACGATTCCAAATTGTTTGATATTTGATATTCTCTTGATACTGTTTGGACGTACGATTGAATTTTGAATTGTTCATGTTGAGCAGTGAAAGGCATAAAATGAGATGGTTTTTTTTTTAATTATTCGATAATTTAATGCTCACAGCTACCTTAGTGTACCTCTGTCGAGTTCAAAATGAACTTGGTCCTTGAATTAATAATAACAAAATTGTGATGAGCAATAGATAAGCTTATTCGACGAAGAAAAAATATGGAGGAATATTTTCTTTTCTTTCTCAAAAAAAAACAAGAAAAGAAAATCAATTTCAATATTTATACAATTCGCGAAAATTTATCTGTCCAATCACTTTCCTTATCAAGTCTCTCGGATATACCATAGTTAAAGTAGAATCATTAAAAGTGATTTATACGTGAGATCTCGTTAACTTCCACACAGATTCCTGAAATCTCGCGCGCACACACATGCATACATACTATATATCCGAGATCGAGAGAAAGAGAGAGAGAGAGAGAGACGAAAGGCGAAAGAGAGCGAGAAATTCCCTCGGAACAATAAAATGCACTTGTAAATCACTCTCTCTCTCTCTCTCTCTCTCTCTCTCTCTCTCTCTCTCTCTCCCCCTCCCTCCCTCCAGAGGCGGGAATGAAAAGACGCAAGGGTGCGCGATGGAGAGTGAGCAAGAGAAAGAGATATAGACAAAAGAATGGTGAGCCGATATGGGAGAGAGAAAGAGATAGGAGTGGGAGAGAGAGGCTTGCACGAATAAAAGGAATGCAGAAGTAGGGACGCGGAAAGAGGTATTGAATGCGGAATCGAGGGGCTGTGCATCGAGCGGAAGATTGATTCACGGAGATTAATATTTATCGAGGCTACTTCTTCTTCTTCTTCTTCTTCTTTTTTTTCGTTGGCTGTATCGTTATTCACGTAGTATTTCGGAAATCAGGAATATTGATTTTTCTTTTTGTTGTTGCCGAAGTGATATTGCAAAGAATTTTGTCGGTGAAATTTCGTGGAACATACTTAGACGAGAAAAGAAGACAATCTCAAATATGTCAAGACAGTGAAAGGCTCTCTTGCTCTCTTGAAATTTTAATTGATAATGAAGAGTCGTCCTTGAGGACTACTACTCTTGTCAAATTGATCAAAACAGCCTCAAGCGCGACACTTTGGAACATCAAGTTGAAAACAATTGAGTTTGAGAACAGAGAGCTAGAGAAAGACTGAAATGAATTCGAGGAACAGTTGGAAATTTTTTCATCTACTATAAAAACTTTTTTTTATTACGGCCATCGATGTGTCAAAAAAAGTTACCATTTACGAGAGGTCTACGCAACACAATTTGCAATAATTGACGAACGATTGGCGTTGGAGTAATAAAGACTTCGGATGACTTATAACTCGTGGGGGGGGAGAGGAAGGTTGAGACAAGGAAAAAGTAATGAAACTTGAAGAAGAAACTCAATGAAGGAGCGCGCGCTCGCGGAAAAAGAGACAATGAAAACGCGAGACGCCGAGTAGAAAGAGAGAGAACTGCCTCTTGGATTTAACGGGGCTACGAAGGGATGAAATCCGGAAAAAAAGAGCAGACAGGACAATGTCCTCGGGTTGCTGCCACTGCTCTTACCATCGTGACCAGCATTTTCGATTCACAGAGTTATAATAATTCATGATGTCGACTCCTTGCGGATGACGCACGTGCACTTTTTTTTTGCTTCTGCAGTGCGTTATATGTTGAAAATGATGGATGATTGGACATCCAAAGTTCCTTCGAAACAATGAACAATACAATAAAATTTCGAAACCAAAAGCTTCTAGCACATTTTTTTAATCGACGCTTTCGATTTTCCTCCATAAATTTTACAAAAGAAAGGCCTCATACCGTTCAGTAAAAAAAAGCCAGATAATCATAAAAAAGTAGATATTTACAGCATTAAAGAAAGCTAATTTTAAAATCTGCAAAGAGTTCGCCAAAGCAAGAGAAAAGGAAAAAAAAATACGTGCTACGTAAAAAAGTTAATGGAAGGATCAAGTAGGGACGTGGGTGAGTAGCCTCATAAAAAATTACCGTCCGAGAAGGAGGCGGCGGCGGCTCGTGTAACTGAAAGAGCATTATTTAGTCCTTTCTTTCGAACATATCCCTCTCCCCCCTTTTCGTTCGAATTGCCTTCGGTCGGTGCACTCGGCAACTTCCTCGTCGAATGAATCTGACAGAAAGCATACGAAGGTGTTATGAGCTATTCGGTGCTTCCATCTATTCTTTTTCCTCTGTTGATCTCATCTTACGTGGATGACGCTCGTCCTTTTTTATTTTCCTATTCGCTGTATAAGCCTTTCACGACGCTCTTGTGAACTTTATTACAGGTGAGATCGCGCGTCGCTGCATAGTGCTGCTGCAGAGAGACTAAAGAAAAACCTCTTATGTTTTCATTGTTGCTTTGATCCCTCTCGTACTTTTTTAATAATGAAGTTATTAAAACTCCATGGAAAAGAATATATTATTTTTTGCTGCGAATTTTTTTTTTATTTTACGAGAGGATATTCAATTTGCAGTCGTATTTTTAATTTTACTGAATTCATAAAGCAACGGATATGAAAAAATTCTTCACTTTTTCAGTCTGTAGCGATCTTTAAATAACAAATTAATTCCAACGAAAGTAATATTAATTTTCACGCTTATTTAATTCAACTGTCATGTCATTTTACATTTGATCTTTTCGCAGGAAACTGAGAAAATGAAAAAAAAAAAACCATTCTTTTATCAAACAAACGGAATACAAAATATTTTCGTTGTCACTAAAGTCTACACACGGCAAACGAACCAGGCATTCAAATAACTTGATTGAATCTAAATTTGAAAAATGCAGTGACGCCTGAATTTGATAACAATATTCCTTCAGGCGAAACCGAGAGAATAAAAAAAAAGCTCGAAACTTTCAATCGGCTCAGTAGCTCTCGACGTGATGTCGGGATGCCAATCAATTTTTAATTTTGAAACGCCAAACTGTTCGTCCAGGATTCGAGCCTTTGTCAAAGTGCCTCGTCCATTCTCTTTGTCCGCGCGGAGGGACATATCCGGGGCACAAAGCAAAAGTTATTGCAATATCGCCAACCGTTTTTCTCCGAAAAGCACCTCGCTGACATGAATATTCGATTTCGATCTGCGAGAGTTTCACACAGCCTCTGGGTGTCCACCGCTACCGCCGCACCCTCTAGAGAAATGAAAAACAGAGGAAAAAAAACGTCGAACTCCTAATGAAAAAGCAAAAAAAAAAAAAGCGGAAAAGTAGCAGCAACGGCGCCTGGTTATATATAAGGACAAGACGTGCCGCGGATGTGTACGTTCAGCCATGAAAGATTCAATGTTGCCGCAGTGCGCCCAGTTGGATTTCCCAACGACGGAGAGGAGAGAGAGAGAGATTGACTTAAAATGCAGTTATACGATAGCACAGTAGGAAAGAGTAGGGGAGAGAGAGAGAGAGAGAGAGAGAGAAAAGAGACGGCACGCATTGAATTCCGATGTGTGCGAGAGTTGGATTCCGTCATCATGAATATCTAACGACTTTATCATCGGCGCGCAACGTCTTCTTATTCGGCTGGGCCTTACGATCGCCTTGGAAAATATCCTCGAGATTGGAAGCTGAAAGAATATGACGCCATTGAGACTCGATAGGTATTTACCCGGGAGGATCGTTGGAAATCAAAGAACGAGCTGAGAAAATTTTAGATTCTCGGATAGCCATTGTGTCTTTTTTGATTAAAAATTTAACGGCTATATTGCAATTGCGAATTCACTATTGACTTTAGTGATCCGTTGTTCGACGAATTTAATGATTCGTTTGCGAATCTATTCATTCGCTCCACATAGAGTAAACTACTTCACATTGGAATTTTTTTTTAAAGACTGCCTTTCGAGTTTTTCCTGATATTATTCATTCCGCTGATAAATTGCACAACCCATTAGTTTTATCTTCGATGAAAAAAAGCCTCGAGTTATTATCAATATTTTTATCATTTACCCATTCAATCACGAAAAATCCATCAGAGCGATACGAGCATTAATGCTGTAGAGCAGGAATAAAAGGCCACGCTACGATGAAAAGAAAAATGAATTCACCGTAGGTTTTAATCCGGTGTGGCTGGAAAACGATTGCGTCGGAGCAGACAAGTCCAGGGGGGTAATTTTACGGGCGAATAACAGCGGAGCTCGATTTCTTTTTCATAATTAGGTGCAGCAGCGTCTCAATTCTTCGGTCTTGTACATTATAGGTATATATTCCGAGCTAGCAATATAAGATCGAATCTCTCTCTCTCTCTCTCTTTTCTTCTCTCACTCGTCGAGATAACAGGGCGAAGTTTCCGAGCAAACGATTCCGTAATCTCCGAGCGAATAATCGGCATGAAGTCCGACGGAGAATTTCGATCTTATTTAGCCAGGATCCAAGTCACTCAGGTGGAAAGTGATAGAGCCGAAGAAGAAGAAGAAGAAGAAGAAGTAGAGATGGAGAGGGAAAAGTCCATTTTAACGAGTAAATACTTTTCTCAGGCGAACTGTACTTACGGTTGCGAATATTTCGCCTTCGACTTTGCACAATGAGATATCTCCTTTCTTTGCCGTGAGCTCTGATTTTACGAATAGCATGATCGTTAAAAAACGGGAAGAGAACTGCCTTATAATGTTGTAGCATTGAAAAAAAATAAAACTAATATAATTTTGTCGTTGTTAATTTCAATGTCCTTATTTTCACCAGGAATTGTATACCTATAACCAGCCTTGAAAATATCTAATAAAATCTTTTAGCACGTTGAAACTTCTATATCCTCGTCGTGAAAGCAGATTTACGTTTAAACGAGTCATTAAGCGCGCGTGCAACGTTGCAAAGACAAAATCAATAAGTTTCGAGTGATCTATATATATATATACACACAGGACGAAACAGAAAGCCCTTTAAAACTCCATAGATTATCCGGCTGATCGTAGACGACGTCGGCGACGAGTCCGTT
This sequence comes from Galeopsomyia nigrocyanea, assembly GCA_035047105.1. NCBI lineage: Eukaryota > Metazoa > Arthropoda > Insecta > Hymenoptera > Eulophidae > Galeopsomyia > Galeopsomyia nigrocyanea. The sequence continues at coordinate 37,608 of JAWWMK010052216.1, read as the reverse complement.
GAAAATCCCGAGGCTAAAGCTCGCTGGCTTAACGTGTCAGCTGGTAAAATAATTTATACGCAACGGCTTTATATATACGAGGCCGCGGCACGAAAGAGTTTCGCGATTTTTTTTTACGACTCGCGCATGCACGCGGTTTAACGACTGTCGGTTGTGATTAATGTTTTCGAAACCGAGAGCGAGAGAGTAGTAGCTATGGGTGACAACACTGGGATGTGTATATTTCTCATGTGTATGTTCTGTAGTTTTACGTGGTCGAAAGTTTTCATGACTTCACGGTTTGTTTAATTCTATCGTCGCAATGTGTATTCAACGCAACGATTATTTATGAAAAAACGTATTATTTATGAAAAAACGTAAAATGGAATATTAATATGATCGGCTACTAAAAATGTTTGAAAGTGAGCTTCAAAATCTGTTCCTGAAGATAATTGACTTTGTAAAATTCCATCCCACTGATATTTTTTTCCTTCATAGGTACCCGCGCGACTAATTAGCAAGCTAAAGTAGCTCAAACGAAAGGCAGACGCAAAAGCTTGCGAAAATCTCATCTACTTTGGCGTTGCACGGCCGCGCGTCGAATTCCACTGTATCGCGTTACTTTGAAAATACAGCCGCCTCTCAATCTTGTTCGAAGATAATCCACTGTTTTCTCTCAGCCGTGCTGGATCTCCCGTTCTATACTTCTCTTCCACGATGCAAGAGCTGAATTCCGTCGCACGTTGTTCGCCGCAGAAGCGGATTTTCGTCGAGTGCAAATCCTTGAAAGTAGATGCGCACCAACGAAACAGCAGGGGATGGTAGGAAGAAGCAAAAAAAGTGAGTGGCGTTCAAGGAGACACGGATTTCCTATCCGACGACAGGATGAAGCCTCAGAATTCAAATAAAAACGTTGATTCGAGCGAGGTATAAAAGAAACTGTATTTTGATTTTGCTTAAATTTAGAATGCATATTGCTACAGTGATTATTCGCTCCAACTAACTTTGTCTGCGTTTATCAGTTAATAATACTTCATGCTAATGTAATGGCAGCGCAAAAATTTCACGTGTAGTTTAGCTAACAAACGTTTACTTTGTATAAGCCGTTCTAGTTGTTGCTAATGCCGGTAAATTTATGGAAAGTTTACGAGCCTGAGTTAAAATTATTCCGCTAGGGTGGAAAATGCTTTCGTATACACGCAACTAAAGTGAAATATTTAGAGTAATAAGTTTACATTTTAGAACAACACATAATTTTAACTATCAAGAAAATTATCCGTCAAAAATTGTAAATTAAAATCCTCCGTTAACAAGCTAAAATCTCAGTATTAATTACAAGGCTAAGAAGAAAAGCTGTTAGCCCAATATCCGTTGGAGATATCCTCGAGGGCATCAAGCACGAAATCTGCGCTCAAACAATATCACTTGGCGAATTGCTTTCCAAGCAAACCCGTTAATTTGCACGCAAACATACTCCCACTTTCTGTATACTGGCACTAATACAGACACACACATACAGCTCTCGAGAAAATTTCGACGCTCGCGCTTGAATTATGCAAGACGTCCGTGGATTCCATTGCTTTAGCATAATTCGTTGGCAAGCGCTTGGGATTAGAATTAATTCGGGGAACGTTGCCCCTTTCCGAAATGGCTCTCGTTTTGCATTGTATTTTGACTTCTTTTCTGCTTTATTGCCTGCGTGTAGTTCTCGATGGATAGTTTTTATTCTTAAGATACGAGCGAATTGAGAATTTATAATGCGGAAAGGTGTTAAGAAATATCAACGTAATTGCGAACGTTTCAATTTGAGTGAAAAAAAAAAGAAAACTTTAGTATCTTATCTCAGTACTTATTGTAACATCTTTTACCTCTTTCCAATATTGCTCCGTAACTTTCATTCTACGCACATACACGAGAACTATTTCTCAAGTTTTTTTATTGGTCTGACTATACGGCGACATTACTACTTGAACGTGCTCGAAATCACGTATTCGTTTTTATTGAAAAATAAAATAAATCTCTCATTCACTGCCTGATCATACGTCACTTTTACTACTTGCTCCTTACTTCACGAAGTTTCTGAGAGACCATATAGAAAAAAAAACACAAGTTTCTTTTTCTCTCGAAGAAACCCTTTGGAAAATGGGTTGGCGTTGTTGCAAAACAGTTTATGCAAAATTTTCAAGCACAGAGTTTCAGGAAAACGTTCTGGCGTGAAGGGAAAGAGAAAGACAGAGGTAGGATGAGGGGGGGGGGAGGGAGATGGATAGTTCAAAGGAAACAAAGGGCGCTAAACGGATGCCGAGGGCGGTAACTCCGCGGAATTCCTAAAACGAACGCTTTGGCGCTTAGTGGCGCGAAAAGCAGACAGCGGTGTGATTGGCCTCGCGTTGGCTTTTTGATTAGAAGCCTTGCTGCAACCAAATTGCATTGCACCGTAGAGTACGGATCTTCATTAGTATCGAATGAGGGACGGACAATTGACGGATTCGAGACGAGAGAAAACAACTTGTGGTTTTGAAAATACCGAATCTTATTGTTTTTTTTACCGACATTATTGATATTTTCCTCTGAAAATAAAAAGAATAATTTTATTGAATTTTATCCACTCCAAAGATGTTTAACCATGAAAAAAAATTCACGAAATTGAGTTGACGACAAATATTGGTTGGAAGGGAGCCCAAAGAAGATGTAGCTGAGCAAATCGTGTCAGTCAGACGGTTTAAGTCAATCCCTCCATTAAAAGCTGCGGGCTTTGCTATATGTGTACGAGAAGGGATCAAAGCGTACGGACGCTCGGCTTAACTAACTGAAAATCCGCCTCTCATATCGTTACTTATTTTTTTTATTCTCCCTAACGACGAGGCGATAAGTATCATTAAAAAGCCCACTTTACGACTCTAAAGCCATATATATAATTTTAAGTGACAATAATGGTCTTCGAATGGGTTTTTACAACGTTACTCTTGAAATAATTCTCGTATTTAAAATGGATATGAGAACGATACTTAATCAATCAATCACTGTTATTTCATAAAAGCTTTTTTCTGTTAAAAAAAAATATTTTATGATTTTCCGGAGAACTTTTAATCATAATATTTGTCTTTTATCAATTTTTTTGAATGGTTAACGATAACGTATTTGATATTTTAATGTTTATTCACGCAATACAGTTTGCTGATTGAAACCACTTTCATGACGTTTCAGTATTTTTACTTCTGTTTTCAAATGGAGATAAATCCGAGCTGATATAAATATTGAATATACATTTTTTCAGTTAAAGCCATTTCAATTAGGTTCCACTATTTACACTTCTGCTTCAAGTTGAAATAAATCCGAGCTAATATCAATATTAAATGTACACTTTAATTTGATCGGCAGATTTTTATGATAGCTGCTAAGCATATGAAAACAAGAACTACTGATGTTGACAAAAATAAATTTTTTCATCCATCAGCTAATCTTCAGTGCATATTCAAAGTACTATTCAAACAAAACCATTAGCTACAATATTACAGTAAAATTTTTATTTGCCAAACCACACCTCAAGCTTTACTTAAAATTCCGCAGTTAACATCGAGAACAAGAAAAGTCGACTTTTTACTCGAGCTATTTTGGATCCGACGCGACGTTCAGAAAGAGAAAAAAAAGGTAATTAAATGTCCAAAAGAAATGAATTCCTCTAAGTGGAACAATCAGTTCGGCCGGAGCGAGCGACAAAAGTAAAAGAAAAAAAAGGAAAACGGAAGTAAAAGCGAGACGAGGGCGTGCACGCGCGCGCCAGCCAAAATAGAGGTCGAGCAAAAAGAGAATAATCGGCGCTCGCGCTCTCTCGCGACAAAGGTGAGCGGAGAAAAGGAAGAAGAGAAAACGCGACGTCCAATGGTTAGCCAGAGAATAGACGTGAAAGGGTAGAGCGCATTCGAAAATTCCTGGGTATCAGGATGCGAAGCTCGTTTTTTTCTGTCTCCCTCTCTCTCTCTCTCTCTCTCTCGCTCGCTCGCTCTCGGTCCCCATACGGAAAAGAGAGAAAGAGCAAGGAAAAAATAAAACGGCGATTGCCACTAATGGGGGCCTCTGAATCTGGCCATGTAAATAACGAAAAAAAAATGCTATAGCACACACCGAATGGATGGGCACGTGTGCGAGCATTGTGTCGCACTTTAGCAAATTATCGAACGAAGCTCGTTTCCCTCTTTTTCTCTCTCTCTCTCTCTCTTTTTGATAGCTCAAGTAGTTAAACCTTTTACTAATAGCACTTTGTGCGTATCCGTAATTATCCATCGGATTTCACATAAAAGAACAAGACCAAAAAAGAAAGAGAAACGCAGCCTCAAATGGAAATGGACATTTTGTGAAAATTTCGTAAGGGGCAGGGGAGGAGGGAATAATACGCAAGTAGTGAGCGACACCCCCGAGGCAATTTGCCTCGTTAAATTTGCCCAGTCGTCGATCGCGATAAGAGACTTGGGAATCACGCAGTTTGAGCCGCGAGCGTCGCGATATCGGCGGCCGTCATTACAATTAGAGCTTGCAAGCCTGATAGGAGAGGCGAGGGTAAAAGGCGAGGCTTGTGTAACGACAATCGACTGCTCGCTGATTGCCAATCGTGAATTGCCAGCGCCCGAGAGACGGAGAGCTCCAATTGGATGTTTGTTGATCCAAGGAAAAAGATTGGTTTATGGGTCTGAACAGCATATTAATTGTTAAATTGACTATGCACCCCCTGTGTTTTTCTTTCTCTTCATTCAAATGTGTGCGCTGAGTGCATTTGTTCAGCGCAGTTCACCGGCAATAGCCTGGGTAAACTTTTCAAAAAAGCTTTTAGTGTAAAAATTGGGTGCTTTTAATAAGTGACATGGATTTGATGGATCGCAAAAAAAATTTTTTTTTAATTACACTTTGTGGGAATTTAATCGAACTCGCGTGTGTCGACGAAAGTAACATTCTTTTTTTTTCTGACAAAAAAAAAGAGAAAAAGAAAAAAATATCCTTCAGTCGAGAGAGGGAAAGAATCGAAAGATCCCACAAACTGCGCTTTGACGGCTAAGATGAAAAGTGGAACGAGTGCCAAGAGGAAATGTAGCAACTAAGGGAGACAGATTGAAAATGAGGAAAAGAGAGCCTGAGAGAACAATCGTAAGATCTGCCGGAGAGGAGGCCAATCGATTTGAGGTCACGTCCGCGAAAATCTGTGACGCCGTAAAGAGCTGAGGCGGAGCTGACACGGGTAAGCGACGCGGTGAGGATAAAACTTGAAGGGGATCGTAAAAAGAAGGTGAGGGAGAAAAGGAAATGCCACAAACGAAAGTGCACTTTCGAGTAAATACTGATTCTTTAATTTTTTTGTTTTTTTTTTCCTTTTTCGCACAATTTTCGAAGCGACGACAATGTATAAGACAAAGGGAAAAATAAGCTTGCTTGATATGTATACCATGAAAATTTTCACACTCGAGAAGAATACGTAATGAGGACGAACTCAGCACAATGCGACCTCGATTATAACTGCAGAGAAGGGTAGAATCCTTCCTCTCGTGTAAATCCCTAATCAAGCAAAATTTGCACGAGTGAGAGAGAGAGAGAGAGAGAGAGAGAGAGAGAGAGGGAGAAAGCAGCCGCTACTCCACTGCTTCTGCACGCGAAAATCGCCTTTACGATTATGGAAACGAGCCTCTGCAGATTACGACGATTGCGCCGCACCCTTCCTCCCTACTTCTCTCTTTCTCTCTATCTATCTTTTGCTTTCTCTTTCTTTGGCAATCGGCTTTTGCCGGTGCTGTTTGACTTTGCGAGTGACAAGGTTTTTTGGATTTACGGCCCTGCCTGCACATCTTCCAGGCTGCCAATTTGCAGTAAAACGATCTGAGTTTTTTGCTTGCATATTCCCGCTGTTCTGGGTTTATATGCTTTTTTTTCTTTGCACACTTTCATGGCCAAATGTGAAGCTCTTCTCTTTTTTTTCCTTTTGATTTGGATGCAAGATGAAAGTTACATCAAATATGTATTTCTATTCAAGCCGGCTTATGAAAAATTCGATAAGCGAATTAAATAGAAGAACCGTATGCAAAGCCTTCCACATAAACATGAGAATTTTTAAAACTAATAAAGTAGGTTGGAAAGCATGTACGCCCCGTATAGGACGAAAAGGGTTGTACGCAATTGAAAACTCATATTCCACTTATACCGAGAACTAATGAAATTCCGCAGGTAGCATATTGGAAAGCAACGTGGAAAGGCAACCAAAAAAAATGTAACTCGTACCAATTTCGCGGGTCAAGTGTTCTGTTGCATTTGAATTCTAGAAGCGCGGATTTTCAGCAAAAAGGATCGGGACGAGAGGAAATGTGCGCGCGCGTGCGCGAAGAGAGAATGGAAATTTTTCATCAGGTTAATCTTCTAATTCGCGCCTGCGTCAGCTAGAAACAAAATTGTCTCATTTGCAACCTCTCTCTCTCTCTCTCTCTCTCTCTCTCAACCTCTCTTAGAATTGGATGAAATTTTGCCGTTCGTGAAAATTTGCTAAAGGGAATTAAAAATTTTAATTAGGTAATTTCCCGGTGAAACATCTGCATATGACTTGTTCGAAGTAGATTAACGCGAAGTTAAAAGTGAAAAAAATTCATTAATGCACGTAATTCCATATAACCATATTACATATTAACTAGTTCCACGTATTATTTCTTAACAACGAATCTTCTTTAATTATTTTTCTATCCTTTCTTTAAATCATAGTTTGAATTTGTCTGTGGTATCTCAAAAGCCTAGTAGGCAAGATACAAGGCAGCATAGTCACTTGAGTTCCACGACGTCTCTCGAGACCTTTTGCGTACTTTTATTTTCCTTTCTTAACCTACTTCGCTCGTTACACCCCTTCTCGCCTCTTCTTCTTTTTTTTCGACAACTCGTTTCGTGCTTACTTACACGTCGCACTTGTCCTCAATATTTTTTTTATTTTTAATGTTGCAGCTCGCGCTAACTAATTTATTTTTTCGTAGCGGAAAAATGTGCTCTGATGCGTACTCGAAAATTCAAATGAGGTCATCTAATTTATTCATTAAAATAGCTTTCGTCGTAGCTGATGTGACTTTTTTTTTTCTTTTTTTGTTGTTAATTTTTGATGAATTCAAAGAGCGCTCCAGGTAATCGATCACTACTGTTACCACCGTACAAAATAGACATAAAAAATTTTCTGGTGGCGAAAGGATTGCGCGCAAAAACAAAAAAATAATAGAGAACGACATAAAAGAGAATACTAAAAAAATTGGGAGAGGAAATGAAGAACTTTCGCGGTTCTTACGCATGCATGTCGTATCGTTAAAAAGCTCGAGCTTGGCGCTAGACCCTCTCTCTCTCTCTCTTTCTCTTTTCAAACTGGATGGAACTTTTTTAAAAGCTTTCTTGCTCAGAAATTCATGCAGGCTCGACTCGCTTACATCCTGTTTATTATTCTGGAATAGTTTTCTCGCGAATGAGAAAAAAAAGAGGGAAATTCATTGCAGCTTTTATTGCGCTTCTTTTTTTTTCAAACAATTTTGTCATTAGAATTGATTATTTTTCACTTGCATCTGTCGTGTTATGAGTTAATTATGTATTATTAAATTAATTATTTGGTAATTTGCTTTGTATTTACTGTTGAATATAATAAAGTATTCATTAGTAGACCTATCATAGTAGTAAATTAAATTCTGCGTTGGTGATCTTTAATTAAATTTAGACCGTTGAGTAGTCTGGCAGTAATTAAATTATCTCTTTATTCATTCGAACAAAAGGTAAAATGATATGGAAGTTTGAAAGAAATTCCGTTCAGGAAAAAAATTTAATTTAATTTCCTTGATTCGCAAACGATCTCAAGATACTTGTAACATCTCATTGATAAGTCTGAAATTGTAATGAGTCATCAAGTTATGCCTCCGCTACACCGGAGGGTTATCCTATTTGCCGACAAAGAAGTTCAAAGGCGGTAAATAGGATAACCCTCCGGTGTAGCGGAGGCATTAGACATGTTGATTCAATAGTTGCAATATCGAATATGGATTTTTTTCGTTCCTCGTCCCATAGGCGAATTCATTCTAGCTTCACCGCAGCGCCGTCCGCGTCGCCGGTCGCCGAAACATGAAAACAAACCGCTAACAAAGCTGGAGGATATCAAATTGTCCACTCGGACAAACGACTCGATACTTTGCGAGACCGTAGCGCTTCGCGTCGTAGCACGAGAGTGTGTGTCTCTCTGTGTATGTGTCTGTGTAGAGTATCTACTCTAGCAATCGGCGAATGGGCTTGCTAATGGCTTGGCGAACTGCGGCTTCAAATTTCATTTCCGTGTCCGCGAGTTTTGGCTCACTCTCTCTCTCTCTCTCCCTCTCGTAGCGGACGATAACCCTCGATTCTCACACGGCTCTACTTTGGCGACTAGCTTGGCAAACATGCCGTGTAACTGCTTCTAATGTGAGCCGATTGAGGTGAGTTGTTGCTATTGCTGTTTGCCTGATGGGATGAGCTTTAATCAAGATAAACCTCCCCGAAAATACGCTGATAATTTTCTTCGAGCTATATCCATTTGGCTATTACGTCGGCGTAAAGCAGATCTGACGCGAGATAAAATGTTTGCTTTTCTTTTTTCATTATTGCAACCATCGATTATCCAATCTAAATAAAGGCTATCTGCGGATTGGCGGTATAGCGTGAAGTTTATGTGCAATCCCAGAAGTGTATTACAGCCGAAGCACTCGGACTGCAAGGCAGCTGCCGTGTATTCCCTCAGTCCAGTGGCTTGAATTACGCTCTCTCGAGAGGTCCATCGGCGCGTGCCTTAGCCAAGCGCCGCATGTGTACATAGGTATCGACCTATACGAACTCTATCCACGTAGATTTCGAACGAAGTTAAGCATCCGTGTGAGCTTCACGCAGAATCATTGCTTAACGCTGCGAGTTATTGAAGTTTTTGGGGCTTACGATATATTGTATTGGATCTCGTCGACAATTTATAATATCAATCGTAGAGAGAGGAAAATATTAGTTATTTGTACGATGGCAGTGATGGTAAAAACAGAATTCTTCTTATAAAGGTACTCGGTCGAGCATTATCAAGGATTATACGAGCATATCGAATCTATAAACATAAAAAAAATTTAAGGATAATTCTGTGGAAAGATCGAAATAAAGCTTTCACTCAAAGCGGGTTATACAAAATATGCACGTCATAAGCTTCTGATAAGTAACTCACAACAACAACAAAAAACTATAAAAAATGAAATAAACGCACAGTATTAAACTTTTTATTGATACAAATGCGTTAAAAGGATTATTTTGCGTCGCCTTTCGATTTTCGCTTCGTTAGATGCCATTAAACATATAACTTGCATGAGCTTATCATGACTGAATATATGTATGTTCACGAGTAGGAGAACTCTATATAAAGAGCAAAAAGTAAACATACGATATTACTTCCTGGTAATGTGAAATTTTAAAGAGGATCACGTAAACATAGTATTGCCAGACCGAGAAATTTTGTAATAATTTTCGCGCGCACAATCCCCAAAAGGCTATACTCCCCGTGTAAAAATCCCTACACCCGCGATATGCCATTCTTCCTCCCTAAATCTCCTTAAACTCAAAATGCGAAAATATTTCTTTTCTCGCGACGAGCAAAAATTCACGAGAGTGCGAATTGCATGTCGCTTCAATATGAAATACAGTTACAAAGTGAAATTTACGATAATCCTATACGAAAATTTGAGCCGATCTGTCGTACGTGTCAAGCTTTCGTATTCAATTAAACTTTTAATAAACACGCGTACGTTCTACCCACATGCAATTATAACTTTGTCATTGACGGACGTTTCGGGTACGAATTTTATTTTCCGAGAACAAAGCACTCTCTCTCTCTCTCTCTCTCTCGCCTATGTAATTGCTTCTCGCATTTACCGGCCGCGCGCGCTCACAATTGCGAAAGCTTCAAATCCTCTGTCACTTCGTTTCGCTTTCAACGCTTGGCTCTCGTTTCTCTTTCCCCGAGCGGCGCGCTTGCGATGCTTGTTTTTAGTATACGTCTAGCGCTCGCCCGCGCTTATTTCGCCTTTGCCTAGCGCGCAGACATGCAATTGCTCTCTCTCTCTCTCTCTCTCTTTAACTTTCCTTTTGCCTTTCGCTTCGATTCTAGTTGGCGAGATTTCGTATTCTTAATGCGATTGCTTAGCTCTCTGTAGCAATTCACCTTGCGACGTGCTAATTCTAATTAGTATTAATGAGATTCTGCCATGGAGCTTGGCTATGAATAAGTATCCTAGCAGCAGGCAGCTAGCAATTATATCCCTTTTTTTTTATTTGCCAAACGATGTTTATACACTCATTGCTGGATATCTGTCTTCATTACTTATCTAGATTCCGGGTACTGGATTTATACGATAAAGTTTTATTCGAAAACAGCTTGCTAAAAATTTAATTTATTCCCATATGGTGCACCATATTCAACACTGATCGTTTTAAAACGATCTCGATCAGTATTAAAAGTTTTCATGTGATTGAATTTTATTTAATTGAAGCGAGTGTGTGTATCGAAATGGCCATAAAATTATGAAAGGATCCTCTTGAATTAATTTTTAATTACTTTCATTCTGTTAATGAAAATTTTTTATTATAACTATATGGGAAATATATACATAGTCACTTTAGCCAAATAATTTGCAAAAAAACCCATCAAATCTGGTAACTTCGTCGTATAAAAGGTTTCTTCATTATTATTTCACAACAGCCTGAATTAATGTCATCATCATGTATTGAAAATGCGGTCGTAATAAGATCGAATTTGGTGCGCACATATTCACATTATGATATGTTCAATGGAGAAATTAAGTCCATTGAAGTGAGTTTCAATTACTCTCAGTTGTTAATTAAAATCGAAATCAAACATTATAGTGAAAACAATTAGTCCATATTTTATGCAAATGATTTCTGAAAAAGCTCATTAATTTTTCAAAATGCATAGTATTCATCAATAATCACAATAATAAATATCACAATTAATTACAAAATGATGAAATTTAACTCTTGAATAAATAATGTGGCTATCGCAGATCCAAGGCCATGAGATACACGAGGCACAGGTCATCGACTTCAGCGGGAGAGAAAAGGTTACGGTCTCACATTGGCCGCCCACGTAGCAGTGCATGGTGCCAGAAAATATCATCTCCCCGGGGAGTTCTGTTTCTGTATTTCCAACTAACACGCACGCGTGCTACCGCGCCTTTGGCGTTGACGCTTATACGAGCTATGGGATAAAGATCCTCACACAACACAGCTGTTGTCTTTTCAGGGTCGAGTGTGGTGTAATTAATGATTTTTTTTTCATTGTTTTCTTTTATTTTGGAAATTGTTTTTTGGACTTTATCGTTCACGGCTGATACTGCCGCTGTTTAAAATTTGAGTTATGGAGCTATATTGTCTGATAAATTTTCGATTTACATTAAATTCATCAATTCCAATTTGATTATACATTAATTTTTAATCGCGAAATCCCATCACGTTAATGAATCAATTAAACTGAAATGAAAATTACATCGAAAATTCTGCTTGCAAAAAGCAATTAAAACAATTAAATTATAGATTTTTCAAACGAGGCTTGTCAAATAAGAAACACATGAAGGATTGTGAGAATGAATCTTCATAAAAAGTAAAATTAAACTTGATGAAATTAAAAAATTATCATCAACTCAAGTGAGTTTTCCAAGTATAGTCAAAAAAATAAGATGTCGCTACAAAAAAAAAACAATCTGCGATATTTTTTTTTTATTTTCATCTTCGAAAGGCTTAAACACATGGGAATATCGTTATCTTCACGTACCCACGGTTTTTGCCATATATCCACAAGTGTTCAACAAAGCTGCCATTTGTTATTCGTCAAATCGATTGACATCGACAAAACAATAACATTTCTGCGCACCACGTGTGTTTTAGAACTGCTCGTCTGTCAAAAAATTCTGCCTGGTAAATTATTTACTCGGCACACTTGAAACATCCGGTTACACAAAATATAACGACGAAAAGGAAAGAAAAAAAGTCATCCACCTCATAAATAAGTCGCCGGCAGCTATATAGTGTCGCTCGAGAGAGAGAGAGAGAGAGAGAGAGAGAGAGAGAGAGAGAGAGAGAGAGAGACGCAGAGCGAGGGAGTCTGCGCGTGCGGCTGCCGGCCAGATGTGTATGCCGGTTTACACATCTCGCGCCGAGTGTACAGTCAGTCGCTGTCCCGACGCGGCGTCGCACGCAACTACTCGCCCACACACACTCTGTTATTTTGTTTTTGTTTTACTTTTTAAACTCACGCGTGCTCGAAACTTTGCGCCGCAAGAAGAAAATCATCATGAAAATGTTATCCAGGACAATTGCGAGACGAAATCGAACAACGAGTTATTAGTTTAGACGCAAGTGCGTTGTTATTTTTTTTTCTCCAATGGTGTTGGTGCGAGTATAAAGAAAAGAACACGCGAACGATAGTATATATTTTTGGCTCAGCCTGCGCCGGAAGTTTATTTTCGTCGTCGCAGCCAGAAGCAGCAGTAGGAGCAGCAGTAGTAGCGGCAAGTCGAAAGTTTCTCTCGAGTGAACTTACGAGTGCTGGAAATTCTCTTGTGCGCGCGCGAGAAGCTTATTTATTTAGCCGTGCAGGCTCTACGCTACTCCCATCCTTCCTTCCCTCCTTTTTTTCTTTCACTTCGTAGTAGTGGCCGCGTCCAAAGTTGTGACGAGAGCACGCTGAATTTTTAATCAGAAAAGCGGCGCCAAACTTACCTACACGCGAACTTTCATTATTTAATGCTCGAGGAAGCGAGCAAGTGTAAATTTTTGTGCGTCACTCTCGCGTTCAAGCTCCCATGAATATCGAAGTCAATAGCTTGACGCAAGGAGAATAACAGGGAGAGAGAAGGAAGGGAAAAAAAAAGAGCAGGAAGAATGGGACACTTGCGTGGCGCCGAGTGCCGATAATATCGCGCGCTCAAAGACAGCGAGAGAGAGATAGAAAGAGAAAAAAAGAGAACAACAAAACTATCACACGACACGTCGAGGAGGCTTAACAGGATGACAGGCCTGTGTATCGTCTGGGTCGTACTGTCCACCCTGGCGTCGATACTCGCATGCGCTGGATTCTATCTGCCTTATTGGATTCAGGTGAGGAGTTTGGATGTTATTCGAATCGATTTTGCGGGAATATATTTTTTCTATTTAAATTGTATTATTTTGTTTAGTGTGGATAAACTTTTATTAATATTGGCGATATTGGATGCATTTCAATAAGTTTTTCCTGTTCGAAAAAACAGTAATAATGTTCGATTTTGATGACATTGTTAGTTTTAATGAATAGTTAGTGATGGGGTTTAAGAAGTTTACTTCACGAAACACGATAAAATTCGTTGATTATTTTGAATATTCCATTTTCAACAAATAAAATAGCAATTCATCAGCATATATTGACGCATTCCACATTCGAGTATCTGTTTGTATTGAAGCACACTTTGAATATTTGGAATTTTTTAAATTTAACTTGACATATTTTATTTATAAAATTAATACAGCATTTTAATTTTTATACATTTTCAAAAGAGCCGGAGCTGTTTATTATAACTCGTAATTAAAGGAAATGTTAAAATGAAGGTTATTTTGTAAAGCTCGATCGTTATGATGTGCAGTGCTTATTTTTGATTTAACAAAATTTATCAGAATGTAAAGCTGCTTAATTGCGAAATGCGATACATTAATGCATGCAAATAATATGCTTATTCCGAGGCGTATTCGTCAGCGTCTCCGCGATTTTACGATATTTTCTGATCATTTATGCGCATTTCATGCCTTGTTTATTTTGATTTTTATTTATTGCAATTACCAAAAATTAAATTATTTGCATCTGCATGTACACTCACCGTGGATTGTATCTGGTGGAACGTTTCAAAATAAAACAATATTACTGGCATAACCTTTCAAAAAGTTGCTCTGATTGACTGTTTTTGAAAACGTTCCACCAGATACAATCCACGGCGAGTGTACAATATTGAATCAATTAAAATAATGGAATGTTTAATTTGCAATAAAATATCAATTTACTAATAAGGATATCCAATCAATATAAAAGCTTCCTCATCAAAAATACCAATTTCTTTTGAAAATCGTTCAAAATCATCAACCGTAACTCCCACGAGCATATCGCATTGGAAGTTTAACAGGAAAAAAAATTGACCCTCCATTTTTATCCGCTTGTCGCTCGATAAGACCTAATCAAACGTGAAACATCCTCGAAATTACCGTGAAAGCATCGAAAAAGAAAGAGAGAGCTGAGAGAGAGAGAGAGAGAGAGAGAGAGAGAGAGAGAGTGGGTAGTGTCCTATTTCTCTCTTTATTAGATTTCTCAATGCTTTCGCGAGCTCTTTCTCGAGAGCGCACACTGCGAAAGTTCGTCTCAAATTATTATACGCGGTAATGGCTGTTCACGCCGGACGCAGCTTCTCTTTCGTTGTTTTATCCTCCCACTTTCCTTCTCTCTTGTTCTCTCTCTATCTCTCTCACTCTTTTAGCAAGGAAAAAGAGAGCCATTTTTTCGATGACCTCTTGTATAACGGCAGCTCGTTTTATTTTACCGCGTTGCCTTCGTACTATCCTGCCCGCACGCCCCAACCCCTCCCGGATATTTTCAAGGAAAGTTTCTTTTTTATACTTTGCACCGCTGTCGTCGTTATCCCGAAGACAACGGACAATAAACACAAGATTAACGAGCTGTGTGTTTATGCTCTCGGAATGTTGCTTCGTAATACCTTCGTGTAAATTTTTTTACGCTCGATTATTTATTTTTTTTTTTGGAACGTTTGTTACGATATTTTCATTTTTCATTCTCTTTACGTTTCTGCTTTGCATGCCGAATGGAATTTCACTTGAATTTCGCGCAAATGAATTATTGTTGAATTTCCCATATTGCGCGATGTACGCTATGTGAACATATTCAAATTTATACAAAACTAACGTTTGCATAGTATCCAAATTTCATTTAGATTCCGCATAAAGTACATCGTTCAATATTCCATTACACTAACGTAAATAACCCCGAAACTCGTCCAATTTTCCCGTTAGAAAAATCAATTTCCACTTATTATATTTCACATATACATCTAATAGTAGTAAGCAGTGGCAACAACTCCTCTTTCATCCCGCAGCAGCAGCAGCAGCACCACCAATTTCAAGTCACCTCGCGTTATTGAAATATGAGGCTGCGCTTATAGCGCGAAAATTCATTTTAGCGGAGCGCGCGCGCGGGTGGCGCATGCAACACGCGCACGTTTTCCGGGCAATTCTCGAGGCTGCTGTAGTTGCCGGGCGCTTAGAATTTCAGTAAAGCCAGAGCGGATGCACGAAAAAAAAATGAGAGGAAAACGAGTTAAAAAAAAAAAGAGCTGCAAGTACGCGCGAGGCCAATCAAGCCACCGGCACCATCTGCGCAAGTGGAACAGGTCGGCGTTTTGCACGGCCTCGCTATATATATATATATATATATGCAAGCAAAAAAAAAAAAGTTGCGCGTCCCGCAAGTGATGCTGAGTTGGTCCCGACTAATTTTGAAGCAAAATAATGGAAACGCGCTCTTTCGGGGTGGCTTCACTTTTAATTAGTCGGTTTATAGTTTTCGAACGCGCTTATTCTCTTCGTTATATTACTGAAATTCGCTCGAGCGCTGATCTTTTATATATTCCTCCGACACCTTTCATTTCATTATCAAATGAGAATTTCATTCGTATTATATATATCTCCGAAAAATTAATGCTCTCGACGATTTTCCAGTTATGTGTTCCGGCACAATACGATCGTTCGTGCATAAAATAATAATGCTTCATCTCTCTCTTTTTTTTGCTGAATTACCATATATACGAAACAATGCCAAGCTGTTGTCAAGCTCGAATAAATAAAAGGAATAAAGCCGTGGATCGTTTCAATGATCAACAAAAAGGGCGCGTGCATCGTTCATTAATTCAATCCCGCATTATCGATGCAAAAAACGGGGTTACGTATACACAAACGTCGTAGTTACTTAATGAAGAAAACGAAGGATCAATCGAATAAATTAATTAAAATCGAAAGGTGAGCTTTGATTCTCTCGTCGTCGCGTTCGCTTTGAATTCAGTTGATCTCTCGTATATGTATATACACCAGTTTCCAATGTCATTCAAAGCGATAAGAGAGAATTAATGGGATCATTAGTTAAACGCTGCGATCACCTGACGCACTCGCTCACTGCGTTTTGAGTAATGCCGTTTGTCGATCAAACAAACGTGCGCGTGTAGATTATACCGACGTGTTGCGAAAAAATATATCGCCGAGAGCTTTATACACTGGAACGGATTGAATTAAAAGTTTTTGGGGAGGAAGGATATCGTCGAGCGAGAGATTTACAAGTGAAATTTCACCGTTTGGGGGAGCGCGCGTTAACTGGCTGGTAAAGTGGAAGAAAAAGATGCTTTTTAATTGCCTCGTAAAAGTGATTCACAACTTGACGGAAAGCGATTGCAGTTAAAGTCAGAACTGATAGTCAAGAAAGCATCTCTCTCTACTATATAAGAGTAAGTCGTGAATCAATATCTTACGACGTTTGCTGGAATTATGACGCACTCGATATCTTCAATTACATTACGAAATTACTATGTCACAAGGAATATACGTTTGATTCGATAGTTTTTTTTCAAATATTCTAATTTCACACATCGAAACCTCAAACATCAACTCTCGCAATTTACACGGATACGACTCTACGAAAAAAAAATTATTTTTCCTCCTAAACAGTCACAAATATCATCGCGCGATATTATGTAAATGACCTACATCTCCCGTGTCGCGTGTAATTAATCGTGCCTCTGCTGTATGCTCTGCAGAGAGTTTAAAGGCTTCGTGCCTTCAGCCATCTGCGCGTGCATATATACACGCACGACGACTACTCTTTTTGAGGCATAGCTTTTGCCCGCTTAGGCGCTCGGCGCGCGACTGTCTCGAGGAGTTAGTTTGTTAGGGTGATTAGCTGCTGCATTATTCATCCGGCGAAATGGGGTCTCTCTCTCTCTCTCTCTCTCGCAGCTTTCTCCGAGTCCTTTTATAAGCACGCTACTTTGAATTTAGTCCTGTATTTCATTTTAAATGCAATGTATTTTTCGCTTTTCGACGAAATAAGCGTTTGGGGAGGATATCAATGGCTGTACTGATATACCTCGATTTCATGTTAATTTACATCATTGTTGAACTAGATGAATGTTGGGTTATTGAAGGATGGCGTATACATGTTGCCGCGTATTTCTGGAAACCAACCCGAAACGTGATATGTCAAGCCTTATACAAGCGAATATGCGTTCCATATAAACCGCGCATACGTACATTCGTACTTTGATAGCTAATCATCAGACGCATCCTCTGAATTTCGAGTCGAGCGTATGTGTACGTATGTTGGCGTATGCGTGCGTACATGGTGACGCGCCGTGGAGAACATTACTCTGCTTAATTAATACATTCTAGGCAAAGTTAATGGAAACTCCAATCTCTAACTATATATACAGGATTCAGCCGAAAGCTCGCTTTTGAGCTTCGCGAGGATAAAAAAAAAACTTTGATGATTTAGAGCGGGAATGAGATTTCAATTGCACACTGTCGTCAAAGGAGGAGAAGCTGTTTCAAACGTTCGTTTTCATTCAGGGTATTATTATTTCAAACTCGCGAATTTATTTGTACTGCCTTCGTTGAAAAAAAGAAAAAAATTTAGACGTTCCAGATCCGAGTTGGAAGCTCGCAAGCGATAACAATAGTCAAATAAATATTGACTGTAAGAGAACTCAAACGCCAATCCCATCATTCGAGCGAATTGAATTCTTTCTCTCTTTCTCTCTCTTGCGCGCGCGCGCGTGGATGCCGAGGTAGATAGAGAGAAATGAGATGAGTTCTCTCTAAGCAGGGCTTGTGCACGTAGAAGACGACTGCTTGCGGGGCAAAGAGAGAGAGAGAGAGAGAGAGAGAGAGAGAGAGAGAGAGAGAAAGAAGGAGACGACGACGCTGCTGCCAGTAGAACGAGCGAAAGCCAGGACACAATGCCTCGAACAATGTCGTACTCCGAGAGCGTCGACCTTAATACGACGTGAGAGAAGTAGTAGCAGCTAGCAGCAGCAGCCTTCGGGATACGCGTTGAGAGAGATTCGCCTGGTCGTTTTCAACCGAGTTTCCCAATTAGCTGTAAATATGAGTTTTCATCGCTGGAAAAGCACTGCTTTTTGGGTTCTTAAGCTGCACGCGTGTGTACGTATATAATATGAGCGAGGAGAGATTTAGTTTTGTGTCCTCGGGTGGATGCGAGATTTTTGGTCTTGTTTTACCCACGGCGAATGATGGTGTTGTTTCTGGCTAATGAAATTTCATGTTTTTTACCTAAAAATTCGGCGGTTATTTTCAAAGCGGATTTTATGTTGAATCGTTTTTTCAGTACTTTCAATTACAACGGGAGAAATAACGCTTCAAGTCTTATTAATTTAAAGAAATCCAAAAAAAAAGAACAGCATCAAAGTTCATTCCAACGTTAATATGTCATCAGTTGTAATGAGTTGAACATTCAGTTAATTAAATTCAGTGCCTGCCGAGTTTGTAGGTTAATGTTCACTTCGAAAGTTGGAATGCAAACAGCTCACTTTGGAAATTAAAGTGGATGTGACGCTTTCGCTCAATGCCTCGCTTGTGTGTGTGTGTGTGTGTGTGTGTGTGTGTGTGTGTGTGTATATGTATATATACCCGATCCCAAAGAGCTTCTCAACGGCTTTTTATGAGCACTGGATTTCAGCCAAATGCGATAGGTATAGTCCTTTTGCCTGCCATTCTTTCCGTGGCAATTGCGAAGTAGGCTAAGATTCTTCCCGAAAGAAAAGTTTTCGCAGCCGTCATAAAGTCTAGTTACTGCTATCGATTGTCATAGCAAGCAAGCAAAAAAAATTGAATTAATTATAACTTTTTTTTTGTTGGAAGTTAGTCGCTGTGAATAGTTTTGAAATTTAACTTTTGTCAACTATACACGACGGAACGTGAATTTAATGAAAATATGCCTGAAGTTGACGTTCGAACTAAATTTCAGGTGAAAATTCCTCGAGTGTAAAACTCGGAAAGCTCGCGCCTCGTAAAGTAATTAAATTTCCAACTCCAGCATCGCAGTGTCCGATGGCATTTGTAGCCTTCGCTAAAATCGTTATTACTACAAATATTTGTATGTACCCAGTGCATAAACGACCTCGCCGCTTGCAGTAGTTACGTGCTGGTTGGCTAGTCGAATCAAAATAATGCAGTGATCGTATAAACTCGCTCTGTGTTTACACTGCGTCGCGTCGTACCATAACATTCTTGAAATAACTGAATATTGAGGTACAATTTCAATGCACTTTGTTTTTAAATGAAAAACTCTGGGTAAGCAGTAGGTGTATATCGAGCTAACGGAAAAATAACAAATCTGAAAGTAAAAATCCACTAAAAAACATATACACAAACCAATTGAGTTTGCGCATAGAGTATCATTTGCAAATAACTCTCGTTGCAATTACCAATTTGCAATAGCACGGAAACCGATGCGAAGCGCAAGGTTACACTCGATGAATCACTATATACAGTAGCCATAGGCAAAGATCTAGTTAGAATTTCAGTCGTATGAATAAAACATGAATGCCCCCTCACCCATATCCATTGAATGATAATATTTTCGTCGGTTGGTGCGAGTATAAGTGCACATAACGAGCGATATACGATCGTAAACGCGAGGCTTGTGCGCGCATGTGTCGCGCATCGTTAATAAGTACATATTAATGCTCATATATGCTCTCGAGGGGAGGATGGGAATATTTGAATTTGGCGCAAATCTACGGGCATATTATATGCTGCAAGCTCTCGCGCGCGCATAAATTAAAGTTATTTGTATGTGTCTGCGCGAAATTAACGTGGGCATTATTATGGTTAACGAGCGTTTCATGCTTATTAGGTGTATTTTTGCTCGGCGGCAGCCAGCGCTGCTGGCAAAGGCGCTAATTGTTCGTGGCCTTTTCTAACGGTTTTCCGTGTATATATACGATGCTTGGAAACTTTAGTTTTGAAACATTTTTGTTGTTGTTGTTGGTGATGAGAAGTAGAAATTTTTTTTTTTAACTTTTGAAATATATGGAAATTTTTTTTTTTTGTAACGAATGTTCGCACGATTTATATTTTCAGCATACAAAGAGCACAAAAACATTTTTGTGCATAATCACGTTTATTCAAATGCTCTCACTCGTAAAGTCTGTTGTTTGCTTGTGTATTCGTATGGGCATAAAAACAGGGGCAAAAAAGATAAAAACAAACAATGCAATTTTATGAAAGTAAATAATAACAAAAAGAAACAAAACAAGCGAACAATAACCATTTATTCGAGAAATATGTTTTTCTGCGTATCTCTCGATTTCTTCTCCGACTCTTGTTAACTCTGATGCATCTCTCGCATACGGTTTTTTTTTGCGCAGAGCTCCGCGGCTTTACCATACAAAAGCACTTAGTTAAATGGGAAAGGGCGAGGATGAGAAGAAAGTGAGTAGCGAGGGAGTTCGGGTAGGGAAATAAAAAAGAGTTGAGAGAGAGAGAGAGAGAGCGAGAGAGAAGTGAGAGAAAGAGCGGGCCCCGTTAACTTTTCAACTCAAGGGGAATTGCTAATTGAATCCCTAGAAAGGCTGCTACATGAATCATTCCGTTTTCGAGACTGCTCCAGTAAAAAAGTTGACGTTCCATGGATAATGTTACGTAAGCCGTTAATGAGTAGACGGGAATCGATATAATGTTTTTACATTCCGTTTGTTATTACCCCAACAAAAAAAATTTTCCGATAACTTTGATGATGCATTGATATCGGATTGTTTTTCACGGTTTTATGCACGTACGAATGTGATTCGTAGAAAAGCAATAATATTTTAGCAGGAATATCAATTATTCTTTTAAAGTTTTTATACTAAAACATAAATGTATTTTATCCATTTTTTTCACCCTGTATTTCATTTTTTCAACATAATAACATTACATAAATTACTACAATATCTTGTGAGATCTCACAGCGCTGTTTTCATGTATGGTTCGTATCTATATATGTGCGAGTGTGTGAATCAACTTTTAACATAAATTCTCATAAAATATCTAGTAATGCTCAAAAGACTTACCAAAGTCAAAATCAGCAGTTGTGGCTCTTCAATTTCTTCGATTTCTGCTCCCTCAAGAGCAAATACTAGGGCAAGCTGTCTGCCGTCCTGTATGGGCGAAGTGTCCATTAGCAGACTAAGTGCTTAGTTTTAGCCGAGAGCATATCGCTGATGTATCAAGGTCCGAGAGCAGGTGCCGAGCCTTCTGCCCTTTGTAAAGGCAGCTCTATCTAAATGGCTTCAGCCATCGCACCACCAACTCTGTATACCAGCTAGCTCTCGTCTTCCACTATATTCGCGTAATTAATAATCGATCGTGACCTGGATCTAGATTTTTTAATTTCTATCTGGAAGATCCTACATTCCTTCATCGCATGACAGCAGCCTAGATCAGGCTGCTATTGAATAAATTATCGTTTAGAGCGTGTTAAAATTAAATTTGGATTAATACTACCTCTTTATTCGAATAATTGAAATTCATTTTCGTGTTCATTATTTTTGAAATATACTTTGGATTCGCTAATCAAATGTTCTTATCAATAAATGGACTTTTCATTCATTTCGAAATCTAAAATTACACACGAAATCCCTCGCGAACTGTGAACACAAAGTGCATATAGTCCAACAAGACAAATTTCCCGAGCGCCAAGTTCAACCGGATTATTTTTGCAAATCTACGCGGAAACTTCGGTATCGGTACATATACGCAGTCTGGCAGCACGCAAGCATAATCTTATTATAATTCAGCGTCAGTGAGTTTGCCTCGTGCGCGGTGCGATGTTCTAAACTCATTTGCATATTCCATTAGTTAAACCTCAAAGCCGCACCGAATAAAAAAAAACAAAAACAAACAACACGCGTGTGTGTATGTTGCAGGGTAAACTGTTGGGTAAAGCGGATGCCTACTTCAGTTCGTTTCGCCGCTGCAATTACCCAAGAATCCGGCCACCCCGCAACGCCCCGGAGATAGTGTACGAGTGCGCCAGGTACTCGAGGTAAGTTCTCGATTTTTTTTCTTCCTCCTTTTCCCTTCCGCTTTCCGTTTTACTCTATTTTTTTGCAACTACCAACTGGCGCGGCGCCGCGTCCGCACAGGGCGGCAAAATGGATTTTACCGCGCGGATTGCGCGCTAATGAAAATACGCTGAGCCATAATTTAGTGCCGAGGCAGAGCTTGCTGCTGCTGACGCTCCTGCTGCTACGGAATTTTTTTTTTCGTACCGTAAAATTCCGAGTTATTATGGCCCAAATGTGATTACGCGTGGACGAGGAAATCGCGTCTGCTACTGCTGCTGCTGCTGCAACTGGAATTTTATTCTATCTTGTGGGAGGCGCGCGAATGTAATTATTTTTATTCCGTTTTGATGCGCTTCTTTTTATATTCCTTTCTGCGGTCTACCATCTACCGCAAAGAGAATAAATCGTTCGTTATAATACGTTGTAATTTCATTTAAAAAAAAAGGTATTTACGCATTCGATAACAAAGGAAAGGAGCCACAATGCATTTTACCGGATTTGTTTTGAAATAGGTGTGGCATGAATTCTGATCTAGGATTTTTCATCCGATTACTCTTCAGTCCACAAATCCAACGAGCTATAGAGTAACGAACGCGTTATCGTTAAACGAAAACAACTCCGCATTTAAATACGCTCGAGTGAGTAACAGTAGCAGTAGCCAGCCAGCCAAAATCGAAATCCACTGCTGTCGATTTTATCGGTGGCCTCGGGGTTTATGGGCACCAACCAAAAAAAAAAGAACGAAAAAAAAATCTCGGTCAACCGTTGAAAAACGAGAAAACGCCTCGTCGCGCGTAAATCGCACGCACCACGTGTGTTGTGTACTGCATTTGCGGCAACGCGACGTTCGCATTACTCACCTGCACAGCTCGCTCGACTGAGCTCCAACTAAAGCTTTTTTCTTCTTTTTTTTCGTGAGAAATATCCTCTCTACGCGTGAGATATACCGTTTATATTTTTACTTTTTGATTGCTTGCAAGGAATTGTATACATGTGAAGTTGTATGTCGATAATAATTTTTTTTACAATTGGGAAACTCGGTGTTATATTTTATAAGCAGATTTTGTGATAAGATATTGTTTTGATTTTGAAATATTTGTGTCATTTTATCCGAATTGCAGCAAATCTAGATAAACTGACAATCGGCGTAATCCAAACATGTGCCAGTTGTAATTTTGTTTTTCCTGTTGAGTATATCTACTTCAAAATCACGAGACTGATAGTAAAATAAAAGTTTGAAAAAAATCATTTATAAAACAAAACTTTAATTAGGCTCAATAATTTAGAGTCGCAAAAATACATCTTTCAAATAAAAAAAATGTCTGACCATATCTTTGTTAATTTCACTCAAAAATTAAATCTAAAAGTGCAACGTGAAATGGTGATTACAAGTTCCTTGCAAATGAAGTTTTGAAAGTTTATTAAAATCTCCAAGTTGCGAAAGACTGTAAACTTCTAGCGAACCTAATGTCCAATAACTTCAGCTCTCCGTAATGAAAATATTGCTCGAGTTCGCAGCTGTCCGTAATTATAATTTAAAAGTTATCGCAAAGATTAATGCATTGAATAACATTTTCAAGCGTGTAAAATCGGATAATTCAGTAAACCAGAAATCCATCAAACGTCAAAGTTTGATATTTTTCGATTATTACAGTTCAACTGCAGGCATTTCCACGCGAACGACGTAGTACATTTTTCCATCGAATTCTATTATCAAGCGAGTTAAAAAAAAGTGCGTTTTGTTCGTGCACATAGGTACAACCCGGCGAACCAGCTTTTGAAATCCAGCGCGTCAATTAAAGCTAGACGTACTGTAAAAACTGCGGGGCGCGAGAACGAAAAAAAAAATTTATTTTTTGCCGTCGCATCCCTCGCTGGGAATAAAAACGTTGCGGACACGCGAGTAGGCGGTGACGCGCCACTGAAAATACGAGAGTGCGAGTCCCGAATAACAAACGCGTGAACACGGCTTCAGACGTTTTTTTTTCCTCTCTCTCTCTCTCTCTCTCTCTCTCTCTCTCTAGTGTGCGCGCACACACACTCGCTTCGAGGTCTTGTTTCGGTATTTTTCGATCTCGTGTTGCGCCCCGGACAAGCAAGCGAAGAGCCTCTATATGAGCTCGACAATCCTATTGACCCTCGTATTGTGCTGTATTTTTCTTTTTTTCCTGGAATTTCAGCGCTGTGTATGAGATTTCTAGACTTTCTTTTTTTTCGGTTGTTCAATTGAAAACCAGATTTTATGAATTCGATGGATATCGTCGTAGCACGATATCGCAGAAAATCAATATTCGTAACTCGACCTTTACTATTCAATTTTAAAACCGCTTTTATTCAGACAAAATAAATATTACGCTAAAATAAATTTCAAATAAAAAAGAATCACTTCCAAGCAGAGGGAAGACGAGACTAACAAAGGGGGGAAAAGAAAGGACAATCTCTAACAACCCTCCAAAACCGGTCCTTTTTCCCCTCATTACAAAAAGAACCATGTCATTTCACTAGTCTGACAGAGCGATTTACGCCATCAAAGAATCTGTCGTGGGCAAATACACGCGCGCGAGAGAGAGAGAGAGGGAGAGAAAATTTTGCGCGCACAGTAACTGTAACAGCAGTGGCAGCAGTAGCGCACGTCTCGAGAATAATTGGAATCGGCAGTCGCGTGAAAGTCACGTTTGAGAGTCAATGTCTGACGTTGCAGCTTCTGGGACATCCCAAGTCCGTGGTGGCAGGCGAGCACTGTGACGATGAGCTTTGGCTTGGCCGTCGCGGTCATCGGTACCCTCACCCTCCTCGCCGCTGCAGTCTCCTTTTTGCCGCACGTACTCAAGAGTCCAAGGCACACCCGGCTACTTGGATCGCTTCAACTCGTCGCAGGTTAGTTCGCTTCTTTTACTTTTTCTTTTCTTGTCTTTTCTTTTTTCTTGCTTACTACTACATATCTACACTCTCGAGAGAAAGGATGGATATAGACATTATTGGCACCCCTTTATTTCGAGATTATTTGTCCGTCGTTCTGACGTGATATTTTTGGGACATTCATGATATTATTTTTTCCTGATCAATCGATGGATTATTTTTTTGATCATTATTTTTATTATTTGCATCAAATAAAATAACTGAGATTGATGAAAAAGCTAGTTTATGAGTTATTCTCAAACACTAAATTATCAGAAAAACACTAGATAGACTTGTAGACTACATAAAGACGTGACAACTCGAATGAATCGACGACACTTTGATCGAAAACTTCATACACTTATATCGATAAATTCATCAGAGGTTCGCTTTAGAAATGTTCTTAAAAAAAAAAGCAAAACTTTTCAAATCTACCTTGGCCATTGCACAGTCAATTCGATTACTCGGTAAAACGTTTCAATTTTGATACACGCGAACGCAGCAGCAGCGGCAGAACTCGAACGATCAAGAAGGAAAAGGGAGGGGAGAGAGGTTGAATTCACACTGGGTGTGATTTAAGAGCAAGGCGTTGGAGCCATAATATACTTTCGCCATCGGGTTCAACGAGTGAGCTTTAAGGTGGAAAAAAAGGAGATCGCGCGGGCAAAAGAAAAATCCCGGTTCCTTTGACCGCGAGTAGTCGAGAGAAGAGCTGCACTTCGGGAAATTCGATCGAGGGTCCCTACTTTCTTCTTTTTTTTTAAGTTTCACTCGTGGCAAGGGATTTAGCCTTCCATCGTTGATGCTGCTGCCTTTTTTCCTACGCTTTGACCTTTGATGCCAAGATCGTCGTCGTCGTCGTCGTCTCTCTCTCTGTATTTTCGGTTTATTTTTCTTTGCCACCGCGCTCGCGCAATGCTCTTTTGCACTCGAATGCAAATCGACACTCGAGTCGGTACTGCTTTTGCTACCGAGGCTCTCTCCTTCTTCTTCTTCTTTTTTTTTTGCTCTTCTCTGATGAAAGCCGACAAGAAACAGCTAAGAGTTTGCTGTTTGTTGTTAATGGAAGCATAGCTTTTGTTTCACTGCGCTTTCGCCGAATACAGACTTTAAAGAAGTATCACTTTGACGAAGATTTTTTCAAACGTTTTCTTACTAAACGAAAGTAATTTTATTCTACAAATAACTAATTGCAAGGTTATTTCCCAAACTCATCATATAATATTTTCCATTCTACTTGTAAACATTCAGTAATGATTTTTTATTGATTTTTTGCAATGAAATGATTATCAAAATAATCAGATTATTTCGCATCGCAGAACACCAATATTTCCATCCGTTTTTAATTCGTTGCGCACATTTCATACCGGGATTTCAGTCAATATCAGCTGATGATTTAATCAGCATAGCTTATGAGAGCTAAATGCATTCAATGTGAATTTAATATTTAAATCCTAACGTCGACAACTAAAATTAAAAATAGCAGAAAAATAATCGGATTTATCAAAGCTGTCAGCTTATATCAATGTATGCACAAAATCGATCGCATTGTCTTTTTTCTGTTCACAGCAACGATGATCTGCGGAGGCTTGATAATGTATCCCGTCGGCTGGGATAACCGTGAGGTACGAGAATCCTGTGGCAAGGGAGCCAACGTCTACAATTTAGGTATGAGAGCTATTTTCGAATACAATCCTATCGTACTCGTCGCTCTCGAGTCATAACATACGCGCACTCTTGCAGTTTTAAATCAAACTCGATGATTTAGTTTGTTTTCGTTCTCTCTCTCTCTCTCTCTCTCTCTCTCTCTCTCTCTCTCTCTCTCTCTCTGTGTGCTTTTTTTTCGAGCTATGACTGATTTAATGGGCGCTCTCACTGTAAAATGCTATATTTATGCCTCGCCCGCGCTGCAAATACATTTGAGCACGATAAATTAGGGGATACACGCGCTGGAATAGAACGGGCGTTGAGATTATATTCGCTCGAGCGCGGGGAAATGCGAATTTATGTGACGATGATTGCTCGGATTTATTGATGTTATCAATTGATTGTTGAAGTTTGATCTACGAGTTGGAATTTTACGGATGAAATAGCTTTGGTTTGAACAATACGGTTATTGCGCGAAATGGTTTTGAAAAAAAAAAGAATGAAACGAACATCGTGGAATGAAAACGTGGATGTTACAGATTTAGTAGAACAAGACTTGCACTACCGGAGATTTTCCCTCTTCCGTTACGTGACGACCCGCGTTTTAGTCGTCGACCTTTTTAAACGCTCTACGATCGTTCGTGTAATGACGCAGTTCGACTTCGTCCCTCTGTGTAAACTAACGTCAATTCCGAGCGATCAGAAGGAGGAAAAAAAGAAAAACTGAAGAGTACAGCGCGATTGAACGTGTCAGAAGAAAAAAGAGAGAGAAAGATAAAAATAGAACATCAGCAGTAAAATGCTCTCGTGTCCCTTTGGAATATTTATAGAGAAATTTAAGGTTATCGCTGGCGTCGAGACGAGTAAAGTGTCTACATCTGTCGCTGACTTTTTTCTGTGACATAAACTTCATTCAGCTGTCGCTCGCTTTTTTTTCCTCTCTTTCTCTTTTATTCAAGTAGTACATCTCAATTTTTCAGTGCCCTGTTTTTCTCCCAACGAAGTTATTGTTTTCCGTGATCGCGTAATAAAATGTGTCAGCGAGATCAGCTGCATTAAATCATGACTAAATTTAACACTCCAACTGTAAGAATCGACGATAATTGTCCCCTTGAAATACACACGACGTAGCTTTATAGAAACAATCTCTTTCTAAGGAAGCTCAATAAGTATAAAACTTAGATTACACGGGAACGGTTGAATAACTCTATTTGGTCCAGTGTGTTCCTCATACACACAAAAGAATCTCCCTCCGGCAAGTCGAGGGGAAAAATAAACAGTGCAAATGTGGAAAAAAGATCCGAATCATCTCCCTCTCTCCTCTCCCCTCCGCTCTCCCTCGTCTTATATACGTTCGTGATGTGTCTCTGTCACGAGGCGAATAGGGGGAGATAAGCGCCTACGAAGAGCAACAAAAAAAAAACACGCGCCGGCTCCCTTTCAATCTTTCGTCAGAGAATCCTGGCATTTAAATATTTCAGTAAGCACACACCCCATAGTAGACGCCACCGCGCGCCACCGGATATTTATATCCTTTTCGACTATTCGATAACGCTTCACGTTTATCTCCGGGACTTGTGTTTATTTTGTGTTGTTTTTTTCTCCCTCTCTCTGTCGCTCTCACTACTTCGTGGAGATTTAGCATGATACTTGCTATTTATTCGACGATTTATCGTGATACGAGTGAATTTAATCGGTTAGAAATGATTAACGCTCTGAGGGGGTGTGTCATTTATTTCTGCGAGGTGGAATTGATTTGGGAGTTGGAATTCATGATTTGATTGATTGAATAATCGCGTTACCTATAAACACAGCGAAAGTAATTTATCATTCTTTTATACACGTGTGAAAATCATTGTAATCGATAAAAAAAAGAATAAAAAAAAATATGTGCTGTCTTGATATTTCAGGGAGGTGTTCTGTGTCGTGGTCGAGCTACCTACTGGTGAGTTCGGTGGCACTTCTGTTGCTGTGTTTCGGCCTGAGTTTATGCGCGGCACGACACAAGCCAAGTCCCGAGGATCCGCTGCGCATCTGACACTTGAGAAAGTCGATTGACGCTTACTCGGCGAAGCAGCAGGAAGCTTCGGCGACGAAGCTGTCCATCGTCACGGTTTGTTGATCGCGATTCCTTCGGCGCCTTTTACGGCTGCCGATATTCGTTCTTCGCCACGTCTGCTACGCTCGCAGGTGAGCGAACAACAGCTATCCACATACACATATATGCACACAACCCGTGACTTTGACTCTGTACATACACTGTTATAAAAAAAAAAAGTAATCGCTTTACCGACCATCGGTAAATACGTGTCAAATTAAATTGTTACGCTGAACGTTCATTATAGCTGTTAAATTCGATATGGGGAAAAATCAAAAGAATGCGTGGAAAATATTGCGTGCTTGGAGAGAGATTTTTACGATTGTTTGTTTTTTTGGTGGGAAATTGTTGATGATTTCAAGCGCAACTGTGTTTTTGTACAGCTGACAATATCGAGATCTGTCGTTCGATACTTATTATGATGATATTAATGACTTCGGCAGAATTGAATGTTTTGGCCTCACTTTGTACTGAGCCTTCTTTTTAACTTATTGTTTCGTATGGCTTTTCAATAAAATGGGATAAGTATGCCATTCACCGATGTTTTCATACCATTAAGCTAGTCTTCGGCCTTTCATAAAAGAGCGGCCAGGAAAAAGTGCACGTAAAAGTTTCATCTTTCAAAGGAATAATACCAGCATATAAAAAAAAAATTATAACCGAATAAAAAGCTTACTCTATTGATTTTGAAAGCCATATCCGCAAAAAAACTAATCACAATTGCCTTTCTCTCTTCCGATCTCTGAAAAAAAAAATTCCTGTGTGTCAGTTCCCGCGTGGAAAGTGAGGACACCAGCAAAAATGCGCGATAATCAAGTTGAGGCTTCGTCGCGCCCGCGCCGCCGGTAAAATCTCGAATGATCGAACGTGAGCGTGAAAATGGGACAGAGTGAGGGTAGTAGTGGTGGAGCAAAAAAGAAATAAAAGGCGAATAGCAAGCGAGCTAGAGGTCTCCCTCTCTGTCTCTCTCTCGCTCACTGCTTTAATCGAGCCGAGAGCCAAAGACATTAATTTTGTTCCCGAGCTCTCGATTTTTTAAAGCCTCGTTTGCACGTCCGGAAAAAAACTCGGCCGATGCTCAATGAATTTTGCACTGACTCTACTCTTTTTTTTTTGGGTTACTCTGACGCTTTCCGGTGAAAAAAGCTGAAAGTTGAGCGAAAGCAGGTAGCTTTTGACTTTTTTTTTCAACAGTCGGAGCTTGTTTGCTCTATTTTTAGAAGTGAGTTTTTTTTACCGGATGTATGCCGTGAATGGAGCAACCCCATTCATTTCTGAATTAATTACTTTCCTCCCATTCCATTCTAAAAGTTTTCAACTATCGAGAAAGTTTATCTTCTTTCAGTTAATACTTCACAAATAAATAAGTTTGCTAACTAATATTTGCCTCTTCAGCGAAAGTACCAAACTAATGTTTCGTGAACGTTATATATCGTAGCAAACGATGTGTTTAATTTTCTAAATTCCAATTAGCCGAAAGTGCATTTGCCTTGATGAATGTACGTTCAAGCCATAACATAGCCGAGTAACATTCTCGCTGGCAAATAACGTTTGCGCTGAATAGCCAAATTTACTCTCGCTAACAAATTCGTACTGTCTATTGATTGATCTATATGATCAAAGAGATTCCTGAATAGTCATTCTGGAAAGTCAATTCACTCGTGGTATGGTATTTTGAAGCACATCGATTCAAACGACTATTCAATAAATCAATTGTTCGGCTAATTTAATTAGGATATTTTGATTAATGAATTGAGAAAAAAGAGTAATACAAATTGAGATAAAAAAATTCACAATCAATGATCAAATATTAATTACCATCGAAACGCTCGCTCAAGCCGAATCGAAATTCGTAAAAAAAGCAAGAAACTACCTAAAAAAAAAAAAAAATTGTCGAAATCGACACGAGAATGAAATAGAGTCGACCGATGAAGCGATTTCTCTCGACGGTCACGAAGGGTTTAATAAATCCCCGCGAGCACTTGCGCCGGACGACACGGGAGTAAAAAAAAGCATATATGGCTGGAAACGAGCGTGGGAATTGAAAGAACGTTTTGGAAATGAAATGACAAAAATCAAGCGTCGCTTCAAACTCAATTCCTTGTGTTGAAACTTAGTAATCGGAATTACCAAGGTACCTGCAAACACCGTGTACATTTATCATTCGGATTGAAATAACAAGAAACTCGAGTACCAGCCGTACATACCACTGTACAAATCGATATGACAAGCCGACAAAACTTATCTACGAAAACCCGGTCATCTCGCTGTTGGTGCACACACTCGAGCGGACGTTTACCTCCGCCATTAAGCACGCGTTACACGTGAAGTCATCTCCTTCTCGTGGCGTTCGTTGCTTTCGTACTAGTAGTAGTAGTAGTCGTAGTAGAAGCGAGCCCTTGATTCACGGCACACGAATGCCGAGGCGACGCGAGTTAATGTGCTGGAAGCTCGTTCGAGTAAAGGAGAGAGAGAGAGAAGCTATACCATCCCCTTTCCTTCTACCTCACCCCCTTAACGCGCGTTGTCGGACGAGTAATATATTATGCGCTTCGGGGGGCTTTCTTCGCCTCGAGAGTACATTTCGCGGAAATGCGCTTGTTTTCAATTGGCGCGAAGGTTATTTACTTTTGCTACGCCAAATTTCAAGTTGTTCAACAAGTTACCTGAACTTTCCGAGCTCGCGGAAGGCGCGAGGTGGTATGAAAACATCTACAGTGGCGTTTAAATGGTCTGTTTTAGTATGTGAAATGAATTGTGATTAATTTATGAGCGTACTTTAAGGATTACCTGCATTAATATTTTCTTACAAAGAAACTAAGTTCATTTTAGACTAATACACGAGTTTTATGTCAAACGTTTATTTCGTCGTCGAAATTTGTATTAATTGAAAATAGTTTTATTCAACTATTTTTATATCATGAAATTATATGTATTCATTTTATCAAGTGACTTATTTCTATTTTTTTATGGGAAATTATTTAGTAGATGATACCTTAAATAATAAAAATTATAATTTGAAAATAATTCAAAACTCTTTAAACTCAATAGAACCACGATTCAAAATAGAATACGAGGAATAAATTGAATATAAATAATAAAATAAACAAAGATGTAAGAAAATTTTTCAAGCGATCAATTTCTATGATCACATAACTGACTAATGTCAAATAAACGCACTGCTCAAATAAAAAGTTCAATAGCACTCAAAGTTGTGCAAAAGCATCGTCAAAGTGTTCACGCTCTGTAAAAGAATTTTGCAATCAAGCTGATAACGAAAGAGCATAAGCTATTGTATAGCGCATTGGAAGAGCTTCTTTTAATAGTGGTGTATATAAGAAAAATTTGCATCGATTTTTCAAGAGTTGATTTTGTAAGAGAGAATGTGTAACATATTTCATTTTGTAATTTCAAAAAAAATTTTATGTATTTTTCATTTTCGCGAATAGATATTGTCATTCGAAAAACTTTATTATTGGTTGTCAATAAAAGAAATATCTAAAAAATTTATCGTGAGCAGTAAAACCGTCGCGAAAATAAAAAATAAAAATAAAAATTTTAGCCAGATATAAAAATAGAGCGTCATTTAAAAATGTCGTAAAAGCCATCACTGCCTAATCCTCCATTTATTGAAATATACTGCCATCAATCAAAATTGCAATATTTTAAAACAACTGACTCTATACATGCGATAGATATTTTTTTTTTTTCGGTGACATCAGCGGCAGCCGCGTGAGCTTTCGTGATATATACGCTTGCTAAAGCCACGCTAATCAAGCTGCCACTCATGTGCCTACCCGCAGGAAAGTGCTCTTATTGACATTTATGTGAGAACATCTTTCTCTGTCCTTCTATTGAATTTTTCTCGGTCTAGTCTTTCTCAAATTGACATTTATACTGATAATATATTAGAAGTTTTGATAGTGAATATTACGAAATAAAACATTAATACTCCGTTTTTCTTTTTATTAAAAAAGACTATCGATTTCAACTAACTGATTTTCAAAGACAAAAGAAAAGTTCGAACGGTTACAAAGATTTTCAGTGCCAGCTTTCATTGTTGAAAAGTGCACAGCAGCAGAAGCACGGGCGAGCACCGGCCGATTGGCGTTGTAAAGAGAAAAAAAAGAAAAAGAGAGAAAAAGGGGGCTGAAAGAGAGTTGCTCGAGCATACTGCAGGTAGCTTTGTCGCAGCGAGTAATTAGCTTGCGGTAGCACGAATTCGTCAGGAGTACTAGAGCCACCCCCTCATAATGAGAGACTCAGAGCTTAATTGGAAAAGAACGTCGATGGGAGCAGTTGAGTAGAGGCCAAGCGCTTACCATCGTAATCATTGACGATTACAAGAGTGTTCGATTGTCAACTTTATGGAAAATTAAAAACAAAAAGAGAGAGTTTTTTTCGTCTTTACTTTTCAATTTTTTGAATCCATTTTTCACATGAGACGTCTCTCCGCGTGAAAATAAATTTATCTATAGGAAAAAGCATTAAAATGAAATAGAATCGGTTATTCGTAAAAACCGAATGGCAAATGGTATAACTCAATTAAAAGTATATCCGCGCGTTCGTTCAAATTATATTCTCTCTGGCGTCGTAAATTCAAATCGAGAAGCGAGAGATTGAAAAAAAAATACTGCCGTTGCTCGCCGACCTGCAATTTTGTTCGTCTTTTTTGCTCTCGCTCGTATAATGAAAAATATGTAGAAGCAAAAAAAAATGGAAAAATAAAAGTTATGAGTATAACATGGCGCGGGAAAAAAAAGCAAATCACAAGTCTTTTTTGCGTTGGCTGTTTTGTATAGTTGTCGTAAATCGCTTGGCGCTGGGACATATATACGAAAACGACGCTACTAAAGTGACATTTACGATTCCGCCACATGTCGCCAAACGGTGATGAGCCTACCAGGCCAGGACGACTACGATTTTATCCTTGCCTGGAATATTCAAACTGGCGTAGGATATAAATGCCTTGGCTTTTTGTGCACATAAAAACATTGTTTAGTTTTTCCACTACAACCCGTAAAAAAGTTGTATGTTTAGTTGCAAAAACCAAAAGTATAATCAAAATCATTCTCCTCGATTTTTGTCTCCTTCGAATTTTAGTTGGCATTGGCTGATTTCTATTGTAATCTAATTACAATAAAGTAGAAAAAAGTTTTACACAATATTTTATACATTAATGAAGGATACAGTGTACGTTATTTTAATTTCATAATAATCTTGAAAGAGAATGAAAAACTATTCTCGGTAGAATGCGGCTATGTGAATGCAAAAAAGTAAATAACTAAGTTAGACAATTTCAATCATCGAAATTTGTTAAATATTTCAAAATGAATGATTTCATTTACGGACTAACAAAACACAAATTAAACAATTGGCAGTAGTGATTAATATGTAATCTATTGATCAAACAGCGTTTCCAATGTCGACTTTGTAATCCTCATCAAGTTAACGTACAAGAGTAATAGTTTCTGTTACTAGTCGATATTCAGCAATTGACATGGTTATTCATGTACAACAGAATTTCTAATGTTAATTGCATGATCATTAGTACAGAGCCGGCAGAGAGAACATTGTTCAGTTCAATAGAAATCAATTGCATACAAGCAACTAGTACAAGCTCGTAAATTAATGTTTTGTTGATCCAGAAATACAAGAGTTGATTTTGAAATATTCAAAAAATAAATTGTTCGTATGTATCATAATAATGTACAGGAAATGATCTTATAGATCTGATAAATAAATAAAAAGCTAATGATAGCACTTTTTTGAAAAAAAAAAAAAAACGAATCAAATTACCTAGTTGGAATCGATTAGTAGGTAAATATAAGACTGCAGAGAAGAATATATGGAGTTGTCTGCTAGATAAACAGACGATTCTTGCGAGAAAATTTGATAGATTCGAAGCGTACGTAACACTGTATATAATAATGTATGTTCAACATTATGTAAATGTTATGCGTATGAATATATTTTATAATAAAATTTCAACACCGAACAACGAAAGGAACATTGTCTTTTTATTGAAAATTTCATTTTTACTCTACGGTTTCTATCTTACCAAACATTGGATAAAAAAAACGTAGTTGAACAAATACGGCTTCACTCTTACTTTTCTTCATAGTGAAGAAATGAAAGGATGGGGCTCATAAAACGAAAACTGCCCTCTGTCCTTTCCCATCGTTTAGAAGACCCCGGCCACGAGAGATAAGGAAGCAATGAAAACGTAACGTCTGCCGTTTGGATTTTCACTCTGGCTCGTCGACGCATTTTACGCTACATTTGTTAAAGAACTCATCGACAAATACGCCGAGCTGCAGCGCAGCTCCGTTTTCTCGCCTCGTCATAAAATCACGGAGGAAATGGAGTTGAATTCTTTTCTCTCTATCAATTTCGCTCGTCACACTACGTTTTCCCTCATAGCAGCGCGCAGCAAGCTTTATTGCGTATTTCATCTCTGCACGTTCTTTTTTTGCAACGCAGCAACTTCCTTTGACTCGGCTCCGAATCTCTGCAGTGCTGACTCTATTGAAGGTAAGGGATATTTCAAATGCATTTATTACGTCGGTGAAATTTTCTTTTTTCCTGCATTGTGTTTTATTTACAAAATTATTTATTAAACATAAAGCAGTTTTTAATTAAATTATTTACAACCAATATATTGTCTAATTTCACAAAAAATGTTCGAGTAGTTGTACAAAAATATCATGATTTTTTTCAGTGAAACATATCAATTACGGTCAGACATAAATTAGGAAAACAGATAAGTGCACATCGTTACATTGATGAAACCTTCGCCATAAAATAAAAAATCATAGCGCCTCCGCATATATACTGAAGCAGAATCAACTTAAAAACTCTAGTAAACGCATCTCTGAAACACGTATAAAAATCGAATCGAGCGAGAATGAGACGCGTAAAAGTGAAGCACGTCGGCGATGAGGAAAAAAGGAGGAAAGAAAGGGGGGAGAGGCGACGATATAAAGCGGCATCGGCTCATCTTCGATTTCGCGGTTGTCCTAATAAAAGCGCATACGTCTCGCTCGCGAGTATGCTCGTAAAACGCAGGCTCTTACGGGTATATGCGCCCCCATGGTATATCGCGAAACGCAGTGCATATTCGTAATAGGCCGTCGACCCACTCAAGTGTTTGCCAAACGACTACGCGAAGCGTGTGGCTTTAACGCTCCACTCGCGCACCTCGTAAAAAGTATTAGGGTGAGTGCGTTCGTGTGTTTGTGTGTGTGTGTGTGTGTGTGTGTGTGTGTGTGTGTGTGTGTGTGCGCGCGCGTGTGTATGTATGTTTGTGTGGGTGGGTGGGTAGGACGCTTGCCTGCCAAAGGATATGACGCCGGGTATCTAAATTGATGTTGTTATATCTGAAATCGATAAGGCATTGAAATTGTATCAATATCAACATTCCAATGCAAATGTATCAATAAAAAGTAATTGTTTCTAAAAATTTTGATGTTCTTTTACATATGGTGCATTTTGGCGTTTGAAAAAAAAATCATTAATTTATTTTCTCAAAATAACCTCTGTAGATACATTCTTGAACACAGCAATGAGTTTTCCTTTTGATATATTTTATAATGATAATTTTAAATGTCTGTACAACCTCAAAAATTAAAGAGAAACAAGAAAACGCAGAAGTGGAAAACAGAGTTTGTAAAACGTACGGTAAGTCGAAAAGCAAACCAGGGAAAATCAAGAGGATATCGGCTGAACAAAAAAATAGAGAGAGGAACGAGAGAGATTGTAGGGTCATAATGTACGCATAGACTGGAAAACTTGGCGAGAGTTCAAATTCCTTGGCGCGAGATTTACGCTGCCCGCCGAAATAAAGTGTTAAGCGTCTGGGCGGCACCAGTAACGCCGTCCAGCGGGAAAATCGCCCACTCGAGCCAAAATCCTTGAATATTTTAATTCACCCTCTCGAGTTTATTAGCCGCGATTAGTTACGCTCGGGTAATTAGGCACCTCAAAGCGTTGGCTTTGAGTGCTCTTTTTCATGGTTTCTAGAGAGGGTGTTTTTCGAGATTTAGAGCCTTGTTTTCCAACTGAAGCCCGTCGTTTTAACTGTTTTATGCATGACGAGTTCAAAGATAAATTTCATATTCTGCCATCATGAAAGCAAATAAGTTTTAACATGAAAAACGATATTTTTTACGTATTGCATGCGCAATCGTTAAACACTTTAGAATCTCATCGTTGCTTTGAATAGATCAAATTTAATCAACATTATTTTATGGATGGATATAATTCTAACACCACGTCGATTCGTTGATGAAATATTTCTGATATGTTTAACATGTTATCGATCATGTTCATGGATCAAGTACTTAAAATTTGCTAAACATGCAATTGACGGATACGACATATCTGCCACTCAACACTTTTCAGAATCTTTTCATTCTGAATTCTAAGATTGCACCATCCCTAACCAACTACACAAAAAAAGCATTACGCGCTGATGACAACCCAATTTCACAGCAAATCGAAATCAATTAACGAATACAGTGGAGACTGTCTGCAGCAGCTAATGAATGATCGTGAAGGTTTTGAGTCTTACAAGATAAGCAAATATATCGGTAAATCTGCCGTAGAAAGTTATTCTAAAAATAAAAAAAAAAATGAACGTGTCGTGGGACACGCGGTGGGAACGAAGTTCCTTTCGACAATTTTTGTTTAATGTTACTTATACAATTTAGTTAATTAATGGAATATGTTGTGAGTCTCGTGAACATTTGAAATCGATTCAAAATGAAGGAGTAG
>JAWWMK010052156.1:0-43067 GCA_035047105.1 Galeopsomyia nigrocyanea | reverse complement strand
CGTTGTACCATTCACTAAAATACCACCTTATATAAATTAGATTTTATATAAGCGCACAGAAGTAGTGCGACGAAACAGATAGTATATTGTTTTCGAACTCCAATTATTAATTTTGTTGTATATATACATATTCCTCTTCGCTCCATTCTCGAAAATCACAATAAAATCTTCAACTTTTTTTTTTTACGAAGACTATTTAAAAACTATTTAAAAAGTTTAAAATAATGTTCTAAACCAATTTGCTTGATACTTTATATTCCTACATTTCTGTTAATGGTGCATATTATATTATATATTTATAATATGTTTCGATACAATTTTTCGTAAACGATTCGATTTAAATTAGCCCTTTAATTTCGCGCTTTCCATGACAGACAAAAGTTTTAGCTGCTGAAGCACGTTTATAATTAGCGAAAATCAAGAGATTAATAATAAACCACTGAGTAAAATTTTGAAAAATGCTCACGCATATATAAGTGTATAGTACTTATTGTAAAATTAGTTTTTCGAACATCAAATTCATTTTTTATTACATTCAAATTGAAGTATGCTCTTAATTTTAATATAGAATTTGAAAATTTAAAGTGGCGCAATAAAATTATACTACAGGATGAGATCGGAGAACCGTAAGTATTTTCGGCTAGAAGTTTCCGTTCGGTCTCACCGTTACATATTATTCAAATACTACAAGGAGCTCGTCAAGGAGCTCGCAATAAAAATTCACAGCAAAGATTTACGACAGTGCCTTGCATCACCAAAAATCCCAAATTTTTTTCCCCAAGGTCTCTAATCCTACCGTATATGAGAAAACTGCACCCCTGTCTTATTTATTTATGACTCTCGAAGACCAGCAGCTTAATTACCAGGGACTTTATGGCAATTGGGGAAATCCCAAATGAAAGTAGAGTTGCGCGCGCCCTCTCGATGCCTTTCGAAAGGTGGAGCCTAAGTATTCTTCCCTTCTACCAGAGGTTTGAGGCGGAGACTAATATTTCGTCCTTTCTCTCGAAGGCTGATGTGGATGGTTTCGTTGCCATTCAAGACAATTCGAGAGTTGGAGTGAGTTGGAGCCGTCGGTTGCCGTCGATCGAGAACGAAGTATTCTGTCTTTACTGTATACATATTTCTATTTCAAGCGATTTCGCTGACGCTCTAAAAATTTTTCAATTTTCCATTGGAACTTAGTGTTTATAAGTACATCATTATTTTGTGAGTATCCAAATTTTTTTATTTTGTTATTAATTCATCTATTAATTCATTAGTTTTACTTAAAAAAATAGAAACTCTGCATTACAAATTAAAAATTTATATTCAAATTAAAAATAAAAAACTCAAATTATTTTTACCCTTCAAAAATAAAAATTTTAATTTGTTTTTCTTACAATTTTTGCAGTCGTTATGTTCGCCGTAGCCTTCCAAAACGCTCTGCGCGAAAACGACGTCGCCAAAGTCCAGCAAATCATCGAGAGCAGTGATCCGCACCATCCCCCGTCGTACTATTCAATGCTCGACGATGCGATCAGCACCGGACGCCGTGAAATCGTCAAACTTCTGCTCGACAAGGGTAACTGCGACGTGAACGAGCGTAACTTCAACGGCGGCACACCGTTGCACTCGGCAGTGCTTCAACTTTGCGAATCGTTGACTTGGGCTGACATCGTTATGAAAATACTCGCGAAAGGTGCTCACATTGGACTTCAGGATAACGATGGGAATACACCGATTCACTTGGCGTTCTTGAATGGAGCGTCGGGCGAAGTGATGGATTTTTTGCTGGGTCTTTACGTGAAACCGTTGCGCGAGGAGATCGACGATTACGATAATTCTTTCAAAGTGCTTTTTCTGAAGAAGGGCAGAGTGAATAAAAATGGGCTTAGTGTCTATCACATCGCTTGCACGAGATCACACTTGGATATTCTAAGGACATTGACGTTTCATGGCTTGGCTAAGAAAAACGATCTGGTGAGTTTGTATATATTTCTACTTTCGATTGTTGTAGTAAAATTACAGAAATTTTGATTCAAAAGAACAGAAAATAAAGCATTCTAAATGTAAAATTTATATATTTAAATTAGATATAAAAAAAACTCAAATAATTGTTACTCATAAAAAATTTAAAGATTATTCAAAAATTTTGCATTCAACGGCTTACATTCTCTTTTTTTTTGTGTTCACAGGTTTCGTTAAAATCGAAGTGCGCTTACGCCGGTTACACGCCGTTGCACTTTGCCGTGGCGAGTCGTCAATGCGAGGTGGCCGAATTTTTGCTCAATGGCAAAGCGAACGTCTACGTGGCTGATAATAATGGTTCAACTCCGTTACATTTAGCTCTTCAACGTGGCGATAGCGAGATGATTGAGCTGCTGCTTCCTAGATGTAACGCCGACAGGGATATGATTGATAAGTAAGTTAATTGTGCTTACGTTTATATATTACAAAATTTGAGTGGAGTGTAAAATTTAAAATTCATATTTTTAATGGAAAATTGCATGTGTGTTGAGAAGAGCAATTTTGCACGATTTATTAAGATATTTCTCATTTTCAACTTCAACTTTCGTCTATTTATTTCATTGAATTTTAAAA
Organism: Galeopsomyia nigrocyanea; assembly: GCA_035047105.1. Lineage (NCBI taxonomy): Eukaryota > Metazoa > Arthropoda > Insecta > Hymenoptera > Eulophidae > Galeopsomyia > Galeopsomyia nigrocyanea. Next base: position 40,484 of record JAWWMK010052156.1, on the reverse strand, counting down.
AAATAAAAATTCATTAAATATTTGATATTTTTTAAATAATAAATTTCTCAAAATATTTTGTCCACAAATTTTCCATTGTAAATATATACAATCGCGAATACTAAAAAAAATTATCTTTTATTCATATAGGCTTGGCTACAGCCACTTCATGGCAGCGTGTGTAAGCAGCGAAACAACGTACGTCAAGGATTATTTGCGAGCAGCTGCTGCCAAAAATCCAGACTCACCTGCAGATTCGATCAAACAGCAAGTAAATCCTATCGCAATCATTCCCTTCGCTGGATACACGCCGTTGCACTTTGCCGTGGTGGGTGGAAATCACGAGGTAGTGGAGATTTTACTCGAGCACGGTGCTGACTTTCACGCCCGGGATGTCAATTGCACGACACCTCTTCACTTGGCGTTATATCTTCGCGAGGAAGCTATGATTCAGCGACTTCTTTTTAAGGATGATTTTCTCGGGGATGTTACCGACGTGTAAGTTTATTATTCACTGCAATTTAATTTCTTTTTTAAAGCAAAAATAAAAAAATCAAAATTTAACGTTAGAAATTCTCTTTTACAGTTTCGGAATTTCGCATTTCATGGCAGCGTGTGCCGCAGCCGAGCCAGTGATCGTCGAGGAATTTCTACGAGTCGCCGAAATTCGTCTGGAATCGTCGCAGCAAACTCTGATCAACGCTAAAGTAAACAATGACGTTCCTATTTATGCAGGCTACACATCTCTGCACTTCGCCGTTGAATTTAGCAATTACGAGGTGGTTAAGCTTCTACTCGATCGTGACGTCGATGCTTTATACACGCAGGACGTCGATGGATCTACACCTCTGCATTTGGCGCTGGAGAATGGCGATACGATGATGATCGATTTGATTTTGACGTACGATGGATTGACTGAAAATGTGGTGAATAAGTGAGTATTTTTTTTCTTTTCTATCAGCTTTTTTTAATGAAAAAAATAATACTTCTTTTAAATAATAATTATATTTTGAATTAAAAATTTTCGTATTATTATAGCAACACATTAATGCATTGCGATTAATTTTCAGCTGTGGCTTGTCGCACTTTATGGCCGCATGCGCGGGCAGTGAGGTGGCGATCGTCAAGGAATATCTTCGAGTGTCAGATCTTCGATCGGAGACTTCAACAACATCATCATCATCCCTCGTCGGTGGGAAAACGAACGACTGTCCGTATTGGTATTCTGGCTTCTCACCAATACACTTCGCGGCTCAATTCGAGCGAGTCGAGACGGTGGAGCTTCTGCTGAATTACGGCGTGGATGATTCCGTAAAGCTCAAACTTTCGGAAAGTCACGAGGGCGGTGAAGAATCGTTGCTTGGCCTCGGAGAGTGTGAAGATTCTATGCGCGTTGATGATGATAATTTGTATAGCGAATGCGATTTTGAAAAAGAAAGTATGGATTTTAATTGTAATGTGATGGATTGAGAGGATTTTTGATGGTAATGATGTAAATTCAAGAATTTCTTCAGTATTCTTCTTTGATATAACTTCATAAGTAATTATTTTGCTTGTTTAATAATGTTTTGATGAACCGATCATCATTATTTGAATGTTAACATTACATTTTTTTTAGTTTCGTTACTGACAATTTAAACTGTCTTATTTCGAGCTTGTATGCTTATACGATGTATAAACAATACAATGTTCACACAAATTAGAAGATTGTTCGTGACAAATTTTGTGAACCATATTGGTTATTTAATGTAAAAAATCGACGAAAATTAGAGTGGATGTCGACGTGAATGTAAATGTTTACTTATGTAATATTATGATAAATTGAATCTATTAAACTTCGACATATTTTTATTAATTTTGAAAATGTAATAATTATTTTACGGATTAAGTTTTTTTATTAATAAAGATACTCATATACTTGCAAAATTGTTTACCGTTTCGTTGATTAACTGTTATTTTTTGGTATTAGAACATTCTATCCATTAGTATTCATTATAATGAAAATTAAATTAATATTCAATTTACATTTAAAATAAAATCACTATTTTAATCATTCAGTTAAAACTTCGATTTATCTCTATAACGCAAGCAAAAATATATAACAAATACCAATATAAAAATGTATCTATATACAAAAAAATACAATCGCGCACTATAAAATTTCAAAAAGAACTTTGTTTTGATTATGAGTAATACGAGCCGAAATTCTCAGAAAACCGCGCGTACAAAACGCGGCCGGCGGCAGGGCGTCAGTCGAAAGCCCGCGAACATCGTCACGACACGTGCTTTACATATATATCTTCCAAACGCCGTGGAAGAAAGAACATCTTTCTTCGATTGACATTGATTATAATATATTACATCTGACGCAGTTAACAAACGGAAACGCCGAATAAAAATGTAAGTACCGCACGTGTATTTATAAATGTCGGATTAATATTTTTTCTCGACGCGCGAATCTTTTACTGCTGTTCATTAATGACAGTTGACAACAGTTTTTTTAGGTTATAACCGATTTCATTGTTTTACGCAATATACTTGAGAAAAAAAAAGCGCAACAATTGATTTTATGATAAATCGAGTAATCACTATCTACTTTTTTTCACATAATAAAACAAAGGTTCGATCAGCGTTTAACATTACTAGTTTCGCCGTGCAGTAAAAACTTCGTGCAACCGCGATACTCTCGTCTTTCATATCACCACCTCGAATTCGTAATTATATTTTTTTAAGTTATTAAATTTTATTGAACACTCGACAGTCAGAATGTCGTGGCATCTAAAATCCACATCGCCTTTAGTGCAATCGCTACTTCGCAACAACCCCAAAGAATTCCGTTCGATCCTCGAAAGAGAAGGTTGGCCTCGAGACTGCCACGGCTGGTCGGACTACGAACTCTTAGTGACAGCAATCGATCACCGTCATCGTCCCATCGTCGACGTTCTCCTGGACAAAGGCTGTCGTATCGCCCGAGACGGTTGCGGCGCCAAACCCTTTCACGACGTCGTCAAACTCGACTGGTTCGACGTCGCCGAGAAGTTTCTCGATCGTGGTGCTCGCGTCTACGATGAGGATGCTCGACGAAACAACGCACTCCACTTGGCGTTTTTTTACTGCGCCTCCGAGTCGACGATCGAACTTCTGCTGGGAAGGCTCGTCAAGGAGACGAGCTTGAATCTCGAGAATATCGATGGATTTAGCGTTTGGCACGTTATGTGCACGGGGGTGAATTGGAAATTCGTCGAGGATGCTTTGGATCGTGGATTTGCCGATATAAGTAGTAAGGTATAAATTTTTCTTTTTTTTTTCAATATTCAACGAATCAATATTATATACGCATAAAAATTTTTAATCGTAAAATGATCGATTTTTGCATTTAATATTCGCAGGTATCCCCGAAATCCGAGTGTTATCCAGCGTTCGCCGGTTACACGGGCTTGCACTTTGCCGCGCAATACAACAGACTCGAAACGGCGAATCTTCTTCTCGAGCGCAACGCGAATATTTATGCACGAGATGCCAGTGGCTCGACTCCCCTGCATTTGGCTTGCAAGTGTCGCAACGTCGAGATGATCGATCTCATTTTTACTTACGATAGGATGAACGAGAACGTGGTTAACGAGTGAGTTGTAAAATTAATATATACATTTCAAAAACAATTTTTAAACTGCAAAAATTGAAAATTCTTTTCAATTTTTTTTTTTAGTTACGGTCTGTCGCACTTCATGGCCGCGTGCGCAGGTAGCAACGTATCCATCGTCGAGGACTTTCTCAATACCGCCGATTTGCAGTCGTGGTCTTATCCGAAAGATCTGGTGAACAGCCGAGTGAACGAAGTTTCTTACTACCCACTAGCAGGCTACACTCCTCAGCACTTTGCCGCTGAATTCGGTCGCTACGACACTATCATGCTGCTTTTGTCTTACGAGCCTCCTTGTTGTCCCGTCAACGCCGCGAGATTAACACCACCGGTACTCGCGAGTAAAGGCAAACATCAGAACGTTTTGTGTATGTTGCTTAGGTACTGCATTAATTATAGGAAGTATAGGAAGTCGCGTGATTGTGTGCAGAATCGGTCTCATCAATTGATGACTGAGAAGGTCGATGAGTCTGATGGTTATCGAGTGCCTGATGCTTGGTTTTTACGTGTAGATAACCCGCCAGAGTATCCTCGCCATGCTCATACGAAGAGAGGTGTCATACCACTTTGTGCTCCTAGGCCTGGCACAAAATATCATGTAACTACCAAATTTTTCTGTAACTATCCGCACGTTCGTACTTATTTTGTGTTGTGAGAGTAATGTTTAGTTGACGATCTGATTGTTTGCAAGTATTTAATCTAAATTTATGAATCATTATCGTTCAGTATTAATCAGTAGTTTGTTGTAAGTTGAAAAATAGTGTAACAGTATATGTGTACTTGTTGGTTTAGAAGTACTGAATAGTTCAACTTTTTCAGTAAAGTTGTGAACATAAAAATGTGTTTTATAAATGTTAAGAAAAACAAGTATAAAAATTAAATGAGCATGAAAAAAATTGTTTTTTTTTTATTTAAAAAGTATTTAAATATGTACTGATAGCCTTTCATAAAAGTAACAATCTGAATTTTCGTAAAATTATTACAATGGAAAATTTGAAAATAGTGAATCTAAAAATGTATTACACTTTATCCCTTATAAAGCATTAAAAGTTACAGTTAGTAACAACATTGAAATATTTTTTCGCAAAGATAATTCGTAAAGAAATCGATTCAGAAAATAAATTGAATTGTTCAATTAAAAATCGACTGTCAAAATATTTTCAAACGCCGTTCAGTTTTTCAAATGCATATAAAATTTTACTATGTATATTATTTTATTTACAGCTTTTATGCTACTATATTTCACATATAAATATATTACTATCAGGACAATAATTTATTCTAAGAAAATATGCGTACACATGCATAAAAAATGTTAGATAAGTTCATTTTTGTTAATGTAGAAGTTTTATTGCTTAAAAAATGTTCAATCGTAAATATTTTTATTCAACGTTTATTTCTTTCGAAATAGGATTTGGCTTCTGATAAACCATTTCACTGATACTCGTTTTATTGGTGATACACGTAAGATCATCGATATTAAGATCACTGATGCATTTAATCGCTTCTACACTAACAGCTTGCGATGTTTCTCGGACGGTTTGTTGTACATTGGCTGCGCAAATTATACCAGCAGTTATGTCTTTCGTTGAGTTTCTAATGCAATTCGTAACTTCACTGTAGCCGATTTGCTGTAAGCCCGATAACTTTGATTTTGCTTCTTTGTAACAGCTAATAACTTCCAATGTTCCTTTTTTGTACATCGCTATCTGCGTGTATAATAATATTTTACTTAAAATATCGGTTTCATCAATAGGATTGAAAGTTTCGCAAACAAAATGTGCTTGTGAATCTTACCTTCAAAAGTATTAATGCGTTATCAATTATTGACTTTATTCCACGGACTTGTTGGCGGATCAAGATAATTTCTTTCCAATTTAACGAAGAAGAATAAGTATGCTAGAAAATTAAGTTTGATTTATAATATTTTTAAGTTTAATCATTTAATGATCACGCTCATACGGACAGTTCTTATATTAAAAAAAAATAATATTCAATCTATTTTATTTATTCGATAAATGATTCTCAGCTCGATTTAAATAAATCGTGCAAAATCAATGATAAAATATTATAATAAGCGATAGAAAATTTTAAAAATTAGAAATTTACAGAGCTACAAATAAGGACTTATAATTTTTACTGAAATTTTGCAAAAATGTAAAAATGAATCTATGTTACAGTCACACAAATATGTAACAAAGTATATGAATAATTAATCGTTTCGCTTTATAATCGATAATTACACTTTAATAGCTTACCTCAAACATGCAACAGGTTAAAACAAAAATAAATGTGTAAATTTTCATTGTACTTGATTGTTAATATTTCTTTCCCTTTATACTGAATTTTCTTACTTGACTGGCACGAAGAGGCTTTCAGCGAGCCATATTTATAGCTTGAGGAATCGAATCTTAATTCACCATCTGTAGATATCGAAGTGCAGTCCACCTTGCTTTATCAATGTTGATGTTTGCAATTTATTTTTAAGAAATATAGTATATTCAACTGAGCAATTTCTATTCATCGTATTTTTAACGTACAATCGTACAGCATGTGATACAGCGAAAATATTTAATCATAAAAATAAACAAAAATATTCCGTCATCTATATGCTATTTCAATAATGGGAATAATTTATTAAAAAAAAATTTTTTATATTGTCATATGTTTTTTAATATAACTTTTGAAACTAAAATTACATTTCGAGTTGACAATATTGTATACTTACGTATACATACTTTTTACAGTCATATAGTATTACTTGTACCCTATGATGCTTATGCAGCGCGCTATTCTATAAATTGATTTTCTCTAATTAAAATATTAAGAGAGATTGTCGCTATGATTAAAAACAGTGAACAGTCGCACTTTAATATAAATAAAATTATAAAATTTTGAAAAATAAAAAAATATAATTATATACAATGTAAATATCGATCTAAAACTTATATTTAAACATGCAAGTTTCATTTTAGTTTCTCATTACTCGGCATTTAGTCTTTTGCGAATCTTTTTGATATTAGGATTGCAACAAGCGAGACCACATGCCGCTTTGCGCGTTCGCTTACGAGCGGATACTCTTGGAGACAATGACGAATAGTTGTCAACCGAGATAGAACGATTTACAACTGCATGAGTAGTTTTACCTACTTTTTTGTCACAAACATTTTCAGCTGCGCTATCAGATTTTCCATTCTTTGAACAGACAGGCACGTTTTTTACAGTTTTTTCGACGCACTTACTGACAACAATGCCTTTTTCACTAAAATATTGAGATTTTCTTTCTACTAAATAATCAGACGTTCTATCATCATCTTTGTCAATAAAATTAACATCAACCATAACGCTTTCATCACAAAAAATTTCTTTTACGCTAATATTCACACTTTTCTCATTGACTACACACTCAGACACACTTTTACCCACTTTTTCAACAAACGCAACGCTCTTTTCCGCCAATACGGTATTCTGATACCGTTGATATCCCTTACAATAACGCCTAAACAACCGAGCAACATGCTCATGTCCATGTTTATCAGCAAGCATAAGCGACGTAAGCAATCGACCAGTCATCACGCAACAACGAGCTCCACGAGTGATCAGCAATTCGAAAACCTCGCCACTGCCAAATTCAGCCGCGAAATGCAGTGGAGTGTAACCAGCGAACTGACAGTCGGCGACGTTGTAGGTGCAGCTGCTGATAAGAGTTTCCATCGAGGTCCAAGCTTTGCAATTAGCGACTCGAAGATGTTCCTTGGCGAAAACGGGTTGGTTGCTCGTACACGCGACCATGAAGTGCGACAATCCGTTGCTGGGAAATGGATATATTTAATTGGTAAGAGAGCTTTGAAAAAAAAAATAATATTGTTAATTGATTGTAATACTCACTTGTCGATGACGTTAGCGGTGACGCGATCGCGAGCCAAAATCAAATCGATCATCCTCGAATCTCGACAGTAGCAAGCCAAGTGAAGGGGTGTCGATCGGTTGGAATTTTGCGCATAAACATCAGCACCGTACTTGAGAAGGAACTTGGCTACTTCGTGATTGCCGCATTCAACGGCGATGTGAAGTGGCGTGTATGCGGCGAATTTTGCATTTGGGTGGTGAGGAATCTGTATACGAAAAATACAGTTTTGATTAGATTCTGATATTAAATTAATTAATTAATTAGACTAATTTTAATTAGATTCTGATAATGAATTAAAGGAAAAGGTAAACTACGTTTAATAAAATCATTATACCGCGTGTTCGTTTGAAATTTTATAAAAAGCATTGAAAAAAGATTTATATAAAAATCACTGAAAAGCATTTAGAAAAGTTGCCCCACAGAACTTGTGTAAATTTTTTTAATTAAAAAAAGTATGATATAACTCACTCGACGATTCACATCAGCTTTCTTCATCAAAAGCTCGCTGACAAATTCAACTTTCGGCCTCGTACACGCGACGTGCAGCACACTGAGTCCATCTTCATTAACATAATCAACGTCACATTCCTCCAGATAAACCTTCATTAAGAAATCAAGCACGTGACCCTCGACTCCTTTGATAAATCCCAGGTGAACAACCGTGTCTCCATTGGCATTTCTGTCGCTGACTCGAGCACCGGCGTACAAAAGTTTCAACACGATGTTCGTCCAGCCGCAACCTTGACTCAGCCTCTCGATCGCCAAATGTAGAGGAAGCTTGGTACTTCCGGGTTTGGAGACGCAACAGCCTTTGTTCAGGAGGTAATAGGCAACTCGTCGTCGGCCGAATTTGATAGCTTGACAGAGAAGTTCGTAGTCCGACGAAGTGGAGTCTTCGTGTTGTGAATCGTCGTGATGCTGTAGGATCGATGAGATTTTTTGAACGTTGTCGCTGAGCAACGCTTCGAAGAGTTGTTTTTTGCGTTGGTCCTGCATTGCCTTCGATGCTTTTGTTCGCCTGGAAGTTCAAAGAGAAATTAGTTTGGGAAGTGAAAGGAAATACAAGCGAATGAGAGAAAAACTATTGAGATGTTCATCAAATCATGTAGAGTAGATTTTGAAATAGCTTGTAAACATTGAATTTCACTGAAGTTTTTTTGTTAATAAAAATCCACTAAAGTTACTTACGTATAATTATGTCAGCCACAGCAAAGATTCTGTCACAGTAGTTATTAAAAAGTCAACAGAAACAAATAGTCAAATGATGTTTACAGGTGTGTTTACACTTTACAGGTGTACAAGCTGAATACAACTGAAAGCGTTCTCTATATATAGCAGCTTGCCATCAGCTGCTCAGCTTGTTTAGGACAGTTTGAAGGGGGGGATGATTTGAGTCCCGCCAAAATCATGGTCCACTTGAATTTTTCAAAACGCCGATTTTCCATCTTCCGCTCCAATGAAATATTCGAGAGGAAAATAGACTCCACCCTCGACGAAAACTCCGCGCGGAGAGAGAAACGAACCCTGCATTGTACTAATCCTTACAGGTTGCTATCCTGCAAGGATTAGTGGCGACTTGAATTTTCTTTGAGGGATTTTCCAGTCGCGCCGAGGATTACAGGTATGTATATTTACGCGGCAAATGATTGCGGATCACAGCTGGAATTTTTTTTGCTTTTTATACCTTCTGGATTTTCTTAACACTACGACAAACTGCATCTTCTCTCGTTTTCATCAGAGCTCTTATAACGAATATGCAAATTGTAATCGTTATTTTTATTCGTAATACAAAATTATTGAAAGTGAACAATCGTTTGAATTTTATAACATAATTAATTATTTTATGTAAATAGGAATATCTAAAGTGGAATTTTGTAATATTAAATCTAAAAAATTTAATTTATAACGTATAAATTCATTGATTGATATCTTATCCCAAATCAACCATTCAAATTTCAAACACCCACGTGGTTAACACCCGCGATGCGCTTGCGCGTGTTGTTGTTTTTCTGCTCTCTCGCTCTCGCGCTTTTGCCGGTCGATATACTGTCACAACGTGTATATGCTACAGTTATGCTTATGCTATAGTCTAATCGCGTTATTTTTCGCACATATGATGCTTTCATTGTCGCAACAGTTGTCATTATAAGAAAAATTGCGAAAAATTGGGGATAATTTAAGATTTTGGTTGTTAACGCAGAGTTCAGTTTAGACATCGTGTGCATTCGGACAAATAATTTGTTCGGCAGTCTGATTGCTGCTGTAAACTAAGTATTGTGAACTCTGACTACACTCAATATTTACAGGTAATTTTTCATTATTATTCTACTATCTGAGCGAATTTATACAGAATTTAAAAGTAAACACGATTTAGTAAATAAATGTACTGTTGGTTTTTAATTAGTTATTAAGAGTTAGTTCTCTTACCACTCTATTGTGTTTTTTCTAATTCTACTATTGTTCAATCATGCTTGATTTTAGGTATTCTAGTTGATTAAATTAATTTTCAATATGCCTACTTTATTTTCTTACAGACTTTGACTATCCAACCAAAATGGAAAAGCACCAGAGAACTGAGTCTACGCCAGCGACTCGCAATCCTCTGGCCATGTCAGCGCCTCAATCATCTTTCATCACAAGTATTTTAAATGTGATACCGAATCTAATAAAACAAATAATATCATTTATACTTGGAACGTTTGAAGCTTTGAATCCATGGAGATATTCTGCTAGTGGATTTATTATTCCAAGAACAAGAATGACAATGATTCTCGAGTGAGTTATATTTAACAATTGATATTCTCCATGTAGTTTTTCAATTGGGAAGTCGATTTTCATGATCTGCAATGTTTTTACATCCACAAAATATTTATTGAACAAAAGATTACAAAAGTAGCAAAGATTATATCATTCAAATCTTATAAAGTTAGCCAGATTTTTTATATTCAATTATATTCATGAATTTGTGTTGAATGATTTACAGATTTCCTGTGGTGAATTAATGTTTGAACTTGGAGAAACTCCCTCACTAAATGACATGGAGGAATATACTCCACACATGAAACTACAGCACCAAAGTCATAAAATCATCTTACTACATGTTCAACTTTTCATCTTTTAAAAGTTTTTCAATGAGTCAGAATAGCACATAAAAGACAAACTTATCAATACAGTTTTAGTTTTTTGAAAATTATAATGAAGATTTAGATAAAACAAAAAGACATTATATTTGTGTTACATATTAAGCATATTAAGTCTGGCATTTTTCATTGAAGTAATCAGAATGTTTAATTAGCTTTCTACTTTTTATAAATACTGTTACTATTTCCATATAAAGTATTGCAGTCTTTATATTGACAGAAGGTACTCCAAAAATGCATCTGCTATTAAAAAAGCTTATGTCTTTAGTGATTATTTAAACTTACAAAGCTTTTGCCTTACACAGCATTTTGTATTTATTATTGTAGTCATGTATTTTTGTAAACACTTATTATAAAAGTAAAATTTTTTGACAACGTTATTCAGGAATGATGCATAAAAAATTATATATATAATGCATTGATAATTTTTGTATTCGATAGATATAGGTATGGAAAGAAAGAACTGTCAATATTTTGCATTTTGTGAGTATGAACTATATTATGTGATAAAATTTCTATGATTTTCTTAATTATTTTGTTGACATTTCATTTTTTTTCATTGAAAACATTTATTACTTAGCGACTAAAACGTATTCTTCTGTATTGTACCTATAAATAAATGAAGTTATACAGAGTGATGTATCATATTATTTCATAAATACAAAGTAATATGAAAATGAAAACTATATTTATAAACAAAACGGTCACATAGTAATTAAAATACATCAAAAATTATTTTATACTATGTAAAGTTTCCGCAAAAGTTCTATTTACAACATCCATCACTCTGAATCTGGGCAAAACTTTTCCTTCTAGTTTCCAACATACAAAAATTGCACGTAAGGTATGAGTATACAATTTAAACTCTTCACTTCTGAAGGACAAATTTCTTCGAGAATAGTATTCGCGGTACACTGCCCGGACTCTAATTCGCGACCCGCGAAGTTCAAAATTGTAATTGATTCCGTCGATTCAGCATCCGATAGCACCAAACGAGGTTAATAAGGATCGATCGATCCATCAATCTATTTGGTGCCGATCGATGCTCAATCCATATTTTGAACTTCGCGGGTCGCGAATTAGAGTCCGGGCAGTGTACATTCATCATTCCGATAAAGAAAAATGTCATGAAATCAAACGCAGAGATGAATAATTAGCCATTGTATATTCAAATCATCGTAGTTTATAAATTTTCCAGGTGTGCACTTACTCCTAGATCTAGCATCTATATACAAATATTACAGAGTCCGACAGGGTTAACAAAAACTTTCTACTAAACTTTTAATCGACAAATTTATTTAAAAAAATATACATACGAGTGCAGAGAAATTGAAAAAAAAAAACATTAAAACGTTAATCAAACTTCAGTATAAACAGTATAAGTAATTAAGTTATTAAGCACGTATGATTACTAGGAGATCTTATAATTACTGAAAACCATTTAATTTAATTGATGGTTGGACTGACGTATCAATATTACTTTTTTCAAAATTGCGTACGATAACCGTAATTTGGCAATTATTTGATAAAGTTTCTATTATCAGCGTTCACTGAAATATAATATTTTTTCAAACAGTACCTACATTAAAAAAAAATTTTTTTTTTATCAGCAGTCACTGCATCATCTCTTCCTGAATCTGTTGCAAGCTCTTGCCCTTAGTTTCCGGCAAAAATAAGCAGGCGAAAGGCACGATCAAAAAGGCAAAAGTAGCCTGTATCCAAAAAACGTAACTTTCGCCAATTAAATCGATCATCGGCTGAAACGATTTCGTAACCACGAACGAACTCGCGGATCCAGTCAAACAGGCAATGAACATGACCAAATAGTTCACGTCCGATGGGAAAATTTCACCGAGGATCGTGCTTGGAACGCTCATCAGTCCGATAAAGTAAGAATCGATGTACGTGAACAACGAGGCGATAGGTAACCATTGTAAATTCGAAACATCCGCGTTCTCCTTTACGAGATAAGAATTGATGCCCAAGGAGAATTGCGATATAGCCATCCCTATACTAGAGACGGATATCAAAAATTTTCGACCACATCTGTCAATCAAACACGTCGCCAGAATCGAGACGAAGATGCAAGTAACGTGAACGTAGATCACCAAATTCGACGGTTTGATTATCGTCAATTTGCTGCGGATGAGAATCGTCTCCATGTAAAATCCAATGCTGCATATTCCAGTTAGATTGACCAGTGTGAAAAGTACGATCATGATGAAAATAGCTCGTCTGAGGGGTCCGGATTTGATGCATTTTTTTATCTTCTCCTGGAAATTCGACGTGCAAGCAAATTTCTTCAAAACGCTCAGCTCGATTTCAGGATCGTTCATCGGCCGATACCACGCGATCGAACGTTTGGCCGCCTTATCGTTGTTCGTTTTCACCAACCACAGTGGGGTTTCCGGTAGCCATAAGAAAAATATCGTCACGAGGATACATGGTATCAGGAAAATCGTCGCTGATAGTCCCATCGACATGTATGGACCGGATATGCTGCTCGTCTGTTGAAGAAGCATCGTCGAATTTGAAATAATTATCAATACATTCAATGAAAAAAAAATTGGAGAATAAATCAACTAAATCTAAAATACCACGATGCCAATGGAAAATCCACCGACGGTCACCGCGGACCCGATGGCACCGCGTATCTCCGGCGAAGCAACTTCGGCACCGAACAGGGACATGCAACTGGAGGTAATTCCGATGCCAAGACCACCCGAGAATCTAGCGACGTACAGCCAAATTGGATTCGTCGCGCATATTGTGCAAATCCAACATCCGGCCATCGGTATAATGGAGAGTGTCGTTGTGTGTTTACTACCGTAAAAACTGGCGAGTATTGCACCGACGATCGACCCGACGAATCTTCCAGGATCGTGCAACGACGCTACCCAGGATGCTTGCGATGGTGTCAGTGGTAATGTTGAATTGGCGGCTGTTAAACGTGCTAAGTACGGGGATGACCAGCCGTTATAGAAACCCATTTCCATCATGATTACGGCGGCTGTTGGAAAAATTAACGCAGATTAAAATTTTTTTTTTCTTTTCAAATTGATAAATGCGTTTATACATATTACCTCCGGCTGCTGTTAGCCATTGATGATAGTAAGTCGTCAGACTTTTCATTTTTTTATTCTCTCTTCGTTCGCTTACGATGGAATTGTCAATACTCTCATTATTCGCTAATAATTGCAACTATAATATACTTCGATGAAATGACACGACACTATTATTCGCTAGACTTTCTACGACTAAACTCGCGGCAGATATCGTTGCAAGTCTAACAGGCAATCCATTGATTACAATTTTTAACACTTTCATTATCGCTTCATAGAGCGCGCGGTGTGTGTATAAATGTGCAAAAATGGTAATTTTTATGCGTAATAGTTTGTTTTGCTTTATAATTCAGTGACAAATTTGCTTGAATAGATGTATATTGCTTTGTATTTCTCGATACGGTAACATTGAAAAAAAATGTGTGTCAAGTTCACAGAAACGTTTTATATCTTATACACATGCTGCAAGAATGTCGACTGATAATCGTAAGTGGATGCAATCTGAAAGATTGATAAAATGCACTTGTTTGATTTTTAAAGAATAATTAATAAACATTGATGACGACCTTGAAATCAATTTTCTAAAATAAAGTTGTTATAAATCTGTCGCCCATAAAAACATCATCAGAAACCATGAGAAATCTCGAATATCAATTCATAGATGTGTATTTCATAATTACGAATCATTGAACAAGATTTGACGGCCGAAGTAAGGCAGCCAATAGCGCGCAACAGAGGTCAGATCTCAGCACACTCATGTTGTATGAAATCAACGTGATCACGATCGATCGTAAAAAAAAAAGAAGAAGAAGAGGAACGTATTACGCATCGAACCGCAAGCACGCGCAGACTCTTTTACGTCGAATAAATATAAAAGTCTTAAATGATATCCCGGCTATTTAGTACACTAGCAACCGTCGAACGTTTAAGCCTTTAATAATCTGCAGTGTAAATCGAAGTGAAACGAGAAAAAAAAATGAAGCTGCTTGGGTTTTTCCTTCTGTTCGTTGCTGTCGCATTGTGCGCTGCTGATTCTTGTAAGTTCATTCGTTCATTTTTATGTTTCTATTTGCAATTCAATTTTTGAAAATTAGGTCATATCGGAAGGTCATTGATTAGAATTTAATCTTCTGAAAAATAATTGATTGTTACCAAAATAAAAAAATTCTTTTTTTTTCAATTCGATTTAAAAATAAGTTTAAACGTACATAACAAAAAAAAACAACAGAATATTCTACATTATTTTATATTAATCAACATTTTCATATTCCAGTCCTTCCTAATGGTGTCATTCCCGGATGCAACGGTGCTCAAAAAGCACTTTGCACTGTCAAGTGTTTTTCGGACAATTACTTGTGTAGAAAATCCGACGCAAGTTTGGGCTACTCGTGCATATGTTTGAATTAATTTTCAATGATCATTTCGGCGTCACTGAATCACTACACATCTCAACTATGGAAAACAGATTGCGAAACAGACCTTTTATCTATACAGTCTCCAGTCTTAGCAGATAATGTGCTTATTTTTTTTCAAGATTCAAGATGATGCTTAATTTATTGTTCGTACAATTGTACTGCGCAATGTTGTAATAAAATTTGAGCACGATATAGATGATTATATGTTACTTCCTGGTAATCCTAATTATATTAATAATCCTTTATAATTTTTTTTTCAACGAAAATATTTCAGAAGTCAAATCTTTGATGAATCGACCTTTCTTTTTGAAAAAATAACCTTGCAAAACTATATACGTCATTAATTAAATTTATTCATTCATATTCTATTAAAAATCTAATAACAGTAGCATTTTTTACATCAATAATTTTTCCGTGTACATCATTCTATATCCGACAAGTTTGATTAATATTTTTATGGAAATGAGGTCGTCGATTGGAAAGTGCATATGTTATCTAAATAAGACACAGATACACTGCATATTGAGAGACCAGCTACATGCAAATGTTTATTTATCAGAACAATAATTCACGTACTACTTAGATTATTCGAAGTATTTTTATCATCAGTTTCCTCGAAAATAAATATTTACCATCGGGATAACAGCGACTTGATGGATTACAAAATAAAACTTATTACTGCTGGTAAAACTTAAGGTGGAAAATTCAAATACGCTAAAAGAGCGCATGCGCGACCCGCCACGACCAACGCCTCCACTTTTTTCAATAGCTCGGTCGGGCAGGTATTCCCCGAAATCTCTCTGCGGAAAATCTTAAGGGATCTAGAAGATCTATAGATCGAAAAATATTGAACATAGAAAACGAATTCTTGTGTTGCAAAAAAAAATTTACTTTAATATTGCGTCAATAGATTTTTTTATTCATATAAAACATTTTTAACGACTATATGCTAATTACAGTATAATAATTTGTAAATAACACTAACAGTCTTGAATAAATATAAACTATGCATTGTAAATGATAAGTTAAATAATTTTAAAGAAATACTAGATTGATAATTATCCTACTTATCGATATAATTATGCAATTGATTTAAGAATCATTAATTACTTTAATACTTGATTTTTGTACAAGTAAAAATAAATAAATAAATAAGTTCAGCGCTAACAATTTAACTCAAACTTATTAACATATAATAAGACGTTTAGAAAAACATCGTTAAATCGCAGTGACGAGTATCTCATGATAAAAAAATTTCTTCAAATTGTAATACTTATCCTAGAAAACTCTATAAGGGAAAACATTTAATACTTGCCTGCAAGTAACGAAAGCGTCAAGCAGAACATTTACTCATCATCCACCAAGGGTGTACTATTCTTCTGCAAAGTAGTATTCTGCATCTCAAACAGTCGGCAAATATCAGAGTGTCCTCGCCGACGAGCGTGTGCAAGAGGCGTAAGTCCTTCGTGCGTTACAATAGTAGTGTCAACACCATGTTCTAGAAGTAGTTTAACAGTATCGACTCGTTCAAATTCGACTGCGAAATGTAAAGGTGTGTAGCCTGCAAATGGACATTTATCAACAGATTTGACGCGGCCTTTCAAAAGAGTTTCTGGTGATGTCCAAGGTCTGATTTCAGCAACCCGTAGGTATTCTTTGGCAATGACTGACTCGCTGCCAGCACAGGCTACCATAAAATGAGATAGTCCAGAGCTAGAGAAGGAAATGTACATGATGTTAATTATTTGAATTTGAGAAAATGAAAATTCTCATGAACAATGACAATTAGAAACATGAAAAACATTGTTTTATACCTATCAACGTAATTTTCTGTAATTGAGTCTGCTTGAAGAATAAGATCAATCATTTCTACGTCCAGGAGTTTACAGGCCAAGTGTAGGGGAGTTGAGAGATCAACGTTTTGAGCATAAATATCTGCATTATGCTTTAGAAGAAATTGCACTATTTCAATTCTGCCATAATCAACAGCAAAGTGGAGTGGCGTATATCCAGCATGCAACAAACTAGATTCAAAAGGAATCTGAAAAATAATTTTATTTGACACGCTGCATTAATGGAAAGAAAGCAATTATGTTATGTAAATAAAAACTGACCTGAATGCTAAAGTCAGTAACCCCATGCTTTTGGAATTCTTGAAGAATTTCAGGTTCAGACCTGGTACATGCAATATGTAACACACTAAGTCCATCATTATTGACAAGATTCTTGCCAGTTTCACCCATGTAATTGTGCAGAAATAACTCTATTAGTCGATCGGCTGCATCATTTAAAAATGCCAAATGCAGCATAGTATCGCCCATGTCATTCTGTCGAGACACACAAATCTTGTGTTTTCTTATCATCTTCGCAAGAGTGTCAGTCCATACTTCATAACATGCAAATTTTTTGACAGCCACTTGAAACATCACATTGCTCTTGCTTGAATCTTTTACAACAGGACAACCTTTGTCTATGAGAAGATTTGCCATCAATTTACGATCCTTTGTTATAGATTGAAAGATCAGCGACTCATAGTTTGACCAATTAAGATTGTGAGGCCAGTCTTTGTGTTCCAGAATGGAATAAAACCTCTTGATGTCATTCTGGTTTATTGCTTTTGAAAGGGCTGCATTTGCATTGACCACCATACTAAAAAACAGTGAAAATCAATAAGCAAATATAAAAAAGATGACTAAGATAAAATATAATGCCAGTTGTATTCAATGATGGCTTTTACTACAAAAACTCTAGCTTTGTTGAAAGTTATCCTAAGGAATTAAATGTGAAAATAAAAATATCTTTAATCTGAGGGAGTATGAAATTTTGATAAGATTTTTTTTTATATGAAAATGGTGCTAGAATATGAATAGGTAATTTTTGGTGGCAATGTTTACATCAACATAACCTAGCTACTTGGCATTAACCAGCAAATTTTCATGAACCAAATACTATTGCATTAAAACATTTTATGCAAAATAATGCTTGCGTATTTAAATAATTTTATATTTTATACTCACTTTAAGTATTTTTGCAAGTAATTACCCTAAGTTTCTTGAACGAAATCAATGTTGAACAGAATATAATGCCGGCTAAGTTGAAGTTTGTTATTAAATCCAAAAAAAAACTGTTAGTATAGTGGACTAAGGTGAAAAGGGGAAAAATTTATAACGTAAGATATTATATTAGGAAAACTTGAACACATTTGGCATCGTGCGATCACCATATCAATATTTTTTGTTAAAACGCCGGCCAGTGGCGGCAGTAAACAAAGAAGCAACAGCTGCCGCACGTGCTTTGTTTTACACGTGCGAATTTTCAAAAATGTCGTCTGCTATAATTAGAAAATATACGAAAATATATTAAAATATAGTATTGTATACTTTTGATTTTCAATCAATTTTGTTTTATTATCATCAGTAGCGATCAAAGTATATTAACTCGCGATCAGAAAAATAAAATTTTACGTTATTTTGAATCAGTTGTTACTTGATACCTTATTAACATATTTTTTCATTGTTAATTCGTTTCTCTAATTATTAGTACAATTATTATTAAAGGTATAAAGAAATTAATGAACATTCCATTATATTATAAAAATATTTATTAACTAGACTAGTTATATTACATACTATGTCTAAAATTAAAAAAATCGTAAATCAAAATTCCTGCCTTCATCACACATTCGTCAATGTACGTAATAGAACAAGAGCGCATTCCTAATATATAGCACGTCCTTACATTGATTACGTATAGTTTCGCCTTATATACTTCACGCAGCAAAAATTACCAAGTACGAACAAAATAATTCTCTCTCTATTGATCTCGAAGACAAACTTAATCTGAACATACCTTAATCATCGTAGTATAATAAAACGCTCGAAACAAACATTTCATTCGCAATTACTAATAATTTGAATAAAACGGGCAATTAGAAGAAGAAAGATCGATAGGAGTGACGCATTGCTCGTAAGATCGAGGTGTGCAATTGTACGAGGCCGTATCGGGCGAAGAGTAATCCCGATAATTACCGCTATCGATCGAAGTTTCAGGTGTACTCGACTTCATAAATCCACCAGTAGCTTGACTTTCTGCTACTGGTGACGCTTGATAAGCAAGCATCATCGTTTGATACTCTTCGCAGTGTCGCTTTAAAACGTCGCAAATATCCATGTGCGAATTTTGGTGAGCAAGAGTCAACGGTGTTTCGCCTGTCGCCGTCATAGCGCAGCAAAAGGCACCGTAAGTCAGAAGCATCTTCGTGGTTTCCAAGCGACCGAATTGAGCGGCGAAGTGAAGAGGTGTGTAGCCGGGAAACGGGTAAGCGATGGTATCGCACATCTTCGTGGAGACGAGAGTCATCGGTGAAACGTTGTATCGGCGGTAAGCGACGATCAGATACTGTTTGACGAATACCGTTTTGGAACTCATGCAGGCGGCCATGAAGTGCGACGTGCCGAGGCTGAAAATATGAAAATTAAATTAGAAAAAAATGCTTTACTGTGACTTATTAGATTAATCTAAAGTGGTGAATTTTTTAATCCGTATTAAAATAAAAATTTTATAAATAATTCTCATTAAATAAAATATAAAAATCCATCCCGGCTATTTTTTAAATAAAAATATTATTAAGATTTCCTTTAAAATTCAGTGTGATGCCACAAGCACAATCATTCTCTCACAAACGCATCAGTCAAAAATTTAAAAAAAAATACTATACACAATAAAAATCATTAAAAAAACTTACTTATCAATGGAATTGATGTGTGCCAGATCATTACACAGCAGCAAGTCGATCATCTCGACGTTTCGTCGATAGCAGGCCAAATGGAGAGGCGTAGATCCATTAGCGTCCTGCACGTAAATACCGGCGTTGTTCTGCAAAAGATACTCGGCGATGTCGAGCTTGCCGAACTCCACAGCGAAGTGCAGCGCCGTGAAACCCGCGTAGGCGGACTTGGAAGTCATGCTCACCTAGTTGAGAAAACGAAAGAAAAAATAATTATGAGTATCACGATTATTTGATAATATAAATGCATCGTAAAATTATTCTAAAACTCACCTGACTATTAACGTCAACGTTGACACCCGCCACAATCTCCTTGACGTAAGTCAACTTCGACCTTGCGCACACGATATGAAGATAACTGACTCCGTCGCTGTTCACCAGATTCTGATTGGTCTCCTTCAGGTAACTTATAACCATGCTGTTGATGCACATGTCCGCGGCTTCGCAGAGAAAAGCGTGATGAAGCGCCGTGTCGTTTCTCGAGTTGACAAAGCCGACTCGAGCACCGCGATCGAGAAGCCGTTTCACGATGTACGCCCAACCAACTCGTTCGACCGCCAGATGCAGTGGAGTGTTGAGGGTTCCTGGTCGGACGACACGACAACCTTTTACCAAGAGATCGATGACGCTGCGCTTGTCGCCTTTCTTTATGCACTTCATCAGGTCCTCGTAGTCCGACCAGTCGGACTCTGGGTAGTACTGGTCGATGATGTTGCTGAGGAAGGTGCGCGGTGTTTGAGCTGAAGTTTTCATAATCTGTGAAAGGAAAATTTTTTGTTTATTAGGCATATTGTTCACGTAAATGAAATAAATTGAGATTTGAAATTCGAAGGAAAAAAATTAATACACAGTAGTTTTTGAATGTAAAATAAAGTAACTTTCATGAAAATATGAAAAAAGATTGTATTTGAAAATATTAAAAATGAAAAACTTACGTCAATCGAAGAGAAGAAGTTAGCAGCAAAGTTGAGATTGCGAGGCAAAGCCGAATATACTGATCTATATAGCACTGTATAGCACCTTAAGACTTCAGTTGCTCGAAGCAGAATGATGAGTTTCCAGCCGCAGCAACCCCCTAAATACACCCATGAACCGAAACTCTAAGCCAATGGGAAGTTTCCCTCCTGTGAAAGAAAGTTTTAGCTTTTCTATCCACCCCTCTTTTCTTTTTTCGAGCCGACTATTTGGGCGGGTCAGTCTCGGCGCGCGTCTGCCGGATTAGTGTATTTACAAGCCGATGCGGATACCTGTATACGTATTGTTGGGGTTTCCCCAGTAGCTTTACGACTGAGTCGTATATAAACTATTTATTGCGTCGGGGCGAACGTTCATAGTTTTCTCTCGCTGTCGCGCGTGTTTTCAACGCGGTAATAAACAGATTATCAGAAAACGTGACGACAACTTGCTCGACTCAATTTGGCGCTCGACGTTTGATGAATATATAAACGTGGAATATTCTATGTTCGAGTTTAATTTTAAACTTTGTCGCTTGCTTGTTGTGAGATTTCGAAATAACCGTATTTCAGTTGAGATTTACAACGAACTTATACAATTATCATGATAAATGTTGCCTATGACATATTCGTTTTTTAAAAACTTTAAAATTTTCTACAATAAAATCATCGACTATGAATATATTATTTTTCAATAAATTTCTAATACATTTGTTTTACATTCGATTTATTAGTATTAATAAAATCTTGTGTTACACGTAATAATCTAAAATATCATCTATTCATTTATGTATTCTTGATACTTTGGTATTTTTCAAACGGTATCTTTTTTCCTCAAGCTAAAAATCTTTTATCAAAATATCTACATTTCTTGTTCAACGAAAAGTAAATAAATATCGAATAAAAAGTTTTCAATTAGCAAAGGTAAGTGAACTTATAATGTATTATACTCTCATTAAAATAACTAAAAACACCTCATGCTTCTTAACTAAACGCAAATTCTGTTTTAATAATAAATAGAATAAAGTAGAAAAAAAATACACGATCAAACGCACAAAATAAACAAATACGCAAAGTTAGTAAATATAATAAACTAGTGACTAAACAGTAAAATGAAATTAAAAAATCTTCTTTTCAAGCCGATTGTTTTTGATGAATTGTCTTTTTCGTATGTAACAAATCCTGAATTTCCTGGAAATTCTTGCCTTTCGTTTCCGGCAGCATAAAAATCGTCACCGGCACCGCGAGTATCGAAAAAACCGCGTGAATCCAAAACACATAAGCCTCTCCAAAAGCATCGACCATGGGCTGATAAGCCTTGGCGGCGACGAATCCAAAGAACGCCGAGGTGAAAGTCGTGATACTCGAGGCTGTACTTTTAATCCCAGCCGGGAATATTTCGCTGAATACAGTCGCCGGTACGATCATAAATCCGATCGAAAATCCAATCATGAATAGAATAATCGAGACGATCGGTAGCCATTGTAAATTCGTCGAATCGAAGCCCGAGTCGAGAAGGTAAAAATGCGCACCGAGACTAGTCATTGCAATGGCAACGATAACGCTCGAGGAGAAAAATAATAATCTGCGACCGTAATGGTCGATTAGTTTGATAGCTACGAAGGTGGAAAATACTGAAATTACATTAGCGTAAATGACGCATTCTTGAGGATTGACCAGGAAAGACTTTCCTTTTTTGAGAATGATTTCCATATAGAACATGATATTGAAAAGTCCACACATCTGTGGGAATATGAAGACCACGATAACGAGAATAAGAGCTTTTCTGATCGGAGCCGATTTCAGCTGTGAAATTTTCTGCGAGAAAGTCTGATTAGCGTAAGTCTCGACGAAACTCGTCGTCTGATTCAATTCCTTCTCCAAATCGTTACTACCTCGATACCAACGAATCGCCTCTCTCGCTCCGTCCACTCGCTTCCTTTTTACGAGGTGATACGGCGAATTAGGCAGACACAAAATTATAATTATACCAGCCAAACATTGCGCCAAATAAATCGTACTCGAGATCGTCATCGGCAGATAAGTTTCCCCGATATTCGCAATCACGGTACCAAGAGGCGCACCGCACATGGCGATCGTAATAAAAGTTCCACGATACGTCGGCACCGACACTTCGCCGAGGAACAGCGAGAAACATCCGTAAGCCATGCCGAAACTGATACCACCGAGGAATCTCGCGATGTACAGCCATACGGGCGAATTGGCGAAGATCATCAGTATCCATGAGACGCTCACTGGAACGAACGACGCGAGGACCGTTGTTTTGCTACCGATCAGCTCGATGAATATTGGCACGACGATCGCCGAGGCAAATCGGCCGAGATTCAGGCATGATGCAACCCAAGATGCTTGCGATAGTGTCAATGGAATCGTTGCGTTATCTGTCGTCAAACGAGCGATGTTCGGTGACGTCCAGCCGCCCATTATGCCAGTTTGAAGCATCAGTAGCAGTGCTGAAAAATAACAAAAATAATTTTTAGAACGCGAAAGATATATATATTTATCGATGTTTATAATCCATGTTATATAATCGATCTCAAGCTTTGATTTATAATTATGATTGATAATTATAGAGCTGATATTGTCAATGCGCGTCAGATACTTTTTATTTTTATTTGACTAACACTTTTTTAGACTCCTTTTCGTTAGTGTAATTGAGAAATACAGCATTATTTTCGGTAGATTAGAACTGATTCTACAAATATACATTTCATTCTATTTCATAATCGACTTTCAATAGACTATCTTATATTTTGATATTAATATTGTCAATCCGATAGTCTATCTTTGGCTTTTTTTAATGTCTTTTTACCTATTTTTATTTTCTACAAATTTTTAGTACTGTTTTCAAATAATTTTTCCATAAACGTGTATTTGGCATCCAGCAGCTCCGAATAATTTTTATCATTATTTTTCAATGTATTATTGATTACAGATTCCATATTTCATATAGTTATAGTACATGAGAATATTATTGCCTCTGTAATTCTTAGTTAGATTTGGATTACTCATAAAATATATCATTCCGATTTACATTAGAAGCAACTTTTTATCATTGAAGAAATTGCTATAATTTAAACGAGTTTTTCAACGATCATTTTGGCAAAAAATAATTATTTTTGTTTCAAATATTTTTCGATTGTTAATTTTCCTTTGAATTTTCAAAAAGAATTTCCGACTTGAGTGCTACAGTTTACATCGAGTATCTAATCAGATGTTGACAACACACGTTTAATTGTGAATAATGTTTCTCAAAGATGAATTAATTAGGCAGTAGTAATCTAGACTCGTTCACCTTCAAATCTTAAAAGATTTTTTTCTTAATAAATTTTGGCATTAAATTTTTTCAAATCAATATCTACCAAATATTTAAATTAAATGTTCATGGCAAATCTACTGTAAAAAAATGATAGCAGTATTTTTGTTATAAAAAACAAACAAAAAAAAACATTTAAAAAATAACAGCAGCCGGAAAAACAATTTTGGTTTTCCTTCAGATATTTCAACAATAATTAATATCAATAATGTACCGACCTCCTGCCGCGGCAATACATTGCGTGTAGATTTTGCTGCTGCTTGGATTAGCCGAACTAACGTCCAGACTAACCATCGTGCAATTGAAGCCTCCAACGGTCGCTCAACGACTGAGAATATCAGAGCACTCCGTAAATCTTCATTAACATTCATCAGTGTACGATAAGAATCAATCCCACGTGTCGTCGCTTTCAATTAAAATCAAACAATACATTATGCTCAGTGACACTTTGTTTACGAGCGAGTTTCTAACATTTTTATGACTATATTATTTCGATGTCATTTCAAATTTTCACTGATAAATGAGCTGCTCGGATGAAAATAATAATTTTCCAAATATAAGTGTGAAGATACGAATGACAAAGATTTAGGTAAACAATTGCGAAATTAGTACTTGTTCTCAACAAATACATATGCGGTTTATAATGACACAGCCATTTATATTAGAAAAATACGCCCTAAAATGTGTGCCTAGATGTGCATATATAGTTAGCAAGATAACACTGACGTACCACGATTTTTCAGTTGTTCCAATTCGCTATTGCATTGTTTTCACTTCTCACATTTACTCTAATTAATCATGACTTTTTTTTCAAAATTGATGCCATGGATAAAAGCTTCGCGTTGGGTACTTTCTTAACGTTGATGACGATTTTAGGAAAATCTTTGCGTCAGCCGCACGTAGAGCTACGCTATAGCATTTAAATATCGTTGAAAAAAACATGTAGTATCGATGAATGCATTACAATCTTAATCAGCTGATCCCAAGTCTATTAGAAACATGCTATCTATGAATAACAACAATCAATGGATGAAATTTGTTTGCGGATAAATGAAATGTCGTTCTCTTTCAATAGAAATACCAAAGGAATATTTATTATCTTTGAATTATGGTTTGTTGCAGTTGAAAATTTTGAACATTAAGACTACAATTGAATCGTAAAATAAAAGAATGATATCTGTTGTGTTGCAACACGTAATCGAGTAGTGTATAAAAAAATATATTATTTTATACTATATTTTATATAGTTTTTAATATATAAGTGCCGTGAAAATAAAAATTAGCTAATGCTAAAATAAATACTGAATTATGACATTTTCAAATAGTACATAATTGTAAAACTAAAAAAAAAAAGCTATTGGTAATGTACGATATACACTGTAAATACACACATTTGAACAAATGCACATGTATAAAGCTGTTACTGAAAATATTTGAGACAGTGAAATTGTAGGTTTACACGTGTCAGTACATATTAAATAAACTTTTAACTAATTAAAAACTAGCAATAAAGTTTCTTTTATCAGAATAGTTAAATCTCTTAACTTGAAATAACACAAGTATACTTTAGTAATATGTACTGACAGTAAAATTAATTTTTGTTTGAATCTCATAAACTGCACTGTTGCAAAGAAAATTTAAATTAATTAGCTGAGAAACATGATTAATGTACGAAGTCTTAGGCCTCAGTCAAACTAATATTTACAAAATAAAGAGCCTATTACTATTTATATATTACAGCTTAAGACTTGATACCATAAATAGTAATTTTAATTGAACATCTGAAAGCTCAATCAAAATGCGTGAAGAACTTATTTTGATAAACTAAATTTGAACTATTGTAGAATTGAAAGATCAAAGATTCAAAATATCATAGAATTGAAAATAGTTTCATAACTCTATCCAAATCAAATATGAAAAAATGGCAATTATTGCAATCGAAACTAAAAATACCGCATCAAGGTACCAAAAAGCCAAAGTTAAGCGTAGATCCACGTCCTTTTTAGTTGTAGCATCCTTTTTAGCAATTTGGCTCACTTCCTTCACTGACTCCTCTTCTACAGTAGGTTGGTTCACAGTTTTAACTTTCGGCGACACCTCGTCGTCATCGATTTTTTGAGGAGCTTCAGCTTTGCATCCACACGAATGCTGCAGCAGAAGTGAACAAATTTCCATATGCTCGTTTCTACAGGCAAGGTCAGTAGCAGTGAGGTTCTGGCTGGTGACTGCACAACAATTTGCTTCATTAGCGAGAAGCAATTCGACAGTGTCAAGACGTCCGAACTCAGCAGCAAAGTGCAGAGGAGTATAGCAGGCGTATGTGTACTCATTGACATTTTTCACGCGTCCTCTGATGAGTTCTCTCGCTGAAGTGACAGGATCTTGCGCGGCGATATACAGGTATTGCTCTGCAATGAGAGAGTCGCTGCTGGCGCACGCTGCCATAAAGTGCGACAAACCAAACCTAGAAGACAAAAAATTATTTTAAATAAAAATTTCTTATTATTTATTTTTTTTGTTGAAAATTAACGAGAACTGAAGAATTTATTAGTTGGTTTGAATTTGAGTAGTTACTATCCTAAACAAGCAAGGATAATTTTTTTTATTTTAATATGTGACTTGTATCATACTGAATTAGATTAGTAAAATTGGCTAAACTTCAACTATTCAATAGCATCCTGATTACAAACAAATTAATCATCAATTGCAAAAATTATGTACATACTTATTAACATAGTTTTCGTTCCTGTTGTCATGATAACAAAGGATATCAATAATCTTCTTATCACCACGTTCCAACGCAAGATGTAAAGGACTTGAGTTATGGAAGTCCAAAGCATAAATGTCAGCACCATACTGAAGGAGACTTTTAACTACCTCGAGTCTGCCATGTTCCACAGCAAAGTGAAGTGCTGTGTATCCTGAATATATTGAATTAGACATCAGTGATACCTGTCGATATTAGGATTGATTAGTCAATTGAAGAATTTGGTAATGTCATCGAAACTCACTTGATCGTGAACATCAGACTTGCCAGCCTCGAGAAATTCATTGGCCAAGTACTCATTAGGCCTGGTGCAAGCAATATGGAGAAAGCTCAGTCCTGCTCTATTCTTGACGTTCACAGTAGTCTCGTGCATGTAATGCCTGAGCAGAAGATCGATGATAAACTCTGGGAAATAACTGACGAAAGCCAAGTGCAGTATGGTGTCTCCTTTGTCATTGACATCAGTGACCTTTGACTCCAGGGTAAGCAGTTTCTCAACAATATTGCCCCAGCCATATTTCTCGACTACTTTGTCCAACTGAGTAGTGTCATCATTCTTCATCACTCGACGACGCTTTTCCAGAAGATAGGCAGCAATTAGTTTACTTTTTTGTCTGAGCGCTTTGGTAAGCAGGTCGTAGTCTAGCCAATTCGTGCCGCGAGGAAGACCTTCAGTTTCCAGGATGTAACGAAATTGTTTATCGTCGTCTTGGTTCAAAGCTTCGAGTAGCGAAATGTGAGCTGATTGAGTCATTTTGAATTATTCGCTGCTGACTGAGTTTGAGTGAAACTAAATGAGTACTTGTGAAAATAGTCTACAGCCGTTCGTTTTGCTTTTTCTAAAAATTTTCGATCATAACCTATAATGTGTAGATAAATCTGTGATAACAGTTTGATTCGACATTGTTACCTCATGTTAATTTGATAGCAAGGCACAATAATACGTGAAAGGGACTCACCCGATATAAAGAAAGTTGCAGTGATTGAATCTTGTTGACAATAAAAATTAAACAATGATTAATTTGTGAAAGTACTTTAACCGGCAACCGCTCCGCAAATTCAAAATCAAAACATCAACTGCCGGTGGCAGGCGGCAGCACTGTCGCCTTCGAAATTCGCAACACGTTGATTTAAATTTTCAGACGATAAGAAAATTAATATTATTTTTGTTTATTTAAATTAAAATGTTGACTTTTTATAAAAGATATCGAATAATTTTATATGCAAATCATAAATAAATGTGACTTTGATTTTATGTATGCTTGTAGATATAATTTATGGAATAATTTAATAATTATTTGGTAAGATTGAGCGTAATGCTTATAAAAGTACGGAAAAGTGATAGAGTTTATCTATAATAAAATTCAATGCACGATAACTTAGCTATCAGTATTATAAATCAAAAACATAATAAACAAATAATAAAAAAATTCGGTTTTTGTGGAATAAAACTTAAATTGAAAAAATATCATTAATCTTCACTAAAATTGAAATTCAAAATAAGTATCAGATTGAACAAGTCTTATATCTATCTTCGTAGTGGGGTAATTTGTAAATAACAAGTACAATAGAATTAAGCGCTTTTCATTATTTTATTAGATCAAATATCGTAAATTGAAATATATTATACGCATTATACAATAAAATATTGACAAAGTACATACAATATATATTTAGGTAAACTTAGATTACAATAACACTTTTCGACTACCGCTATATAATATATAATATAAATAGAAAAAAAAATCTAAATAAGTACAAGATATCGAAACTTGTAACGTACGATTGCACAAGATAATTATCTATATATAGTATAAAAAAATATTCGTTAATACGTATGATATCGGTTTTATTTTTTAGTAAACTCTAACTAATCGATTGATGACATTTAACCAACTTAAAAATAGTATAATACGTTTAAAAAAGAAATTAAATCTTTCAAACATTACTCACAATGCAATATGAATAGTGACTTCGATTCACAGAAAAAAAATCAAAGCATTGATTCATTCGAATGAAAATTTTCGGAAAACTTCATACGATGTATACACGATATACAACGTATGAGTTCAACCGAAAAATTAATACATTGTGCATGGTTAATCGCGGCACATTATAAAAAACTACGAAAGCAAAATCTCTCTACATATGTAACCATACAAAATAAAACATTTTCAAGTTGATTATCGACTTATTAACTCTAGAAAACACACGCCAACTCGATAAATCGCATAGAAAAAAAAAATCACGCACAAGAGAAACGACTGCTTATAATTTCGACATCGCGTGCTCGAACCTCATGCCATTAACTTTGCTGACCAGAAACATTTCGTTTTCGCGTTGGCAGTACTTTTCCAGAAGCAGCACGATATCCTCTCGACCGGAATACCTCGACAAAGCTATGGGTGTCCAGCCGTCGGAGGTCATGCAAAAGCAGGAAGCGCCATAATCCAGCAGCACTTGAATGGTGTCGAGATTGCCGAATTCGGCGGCGAAATGCATTGGCGAATAGCCGGCGCAGACCTGACCTTTCACATCTCGAACTCGGGAATTGACGAGGATCGATGCTGTGGGCTTCTCGTACAGGAATTCCTCGACGATGTGGGGCATGCTGCCGGCACAGGCGGCCATGAAGTGTGTGAGACCAAAGCTGAAAAAAAAAAACACAAAATAATTAGATTTATGTTATACGAAAGAAGCGAAGAAAAATCAAATTTCAAAAATAATACAATTAAATCTTTAAAATCAAATTTAAAACGTTATTTTTATGAGTAGAACTGATTTAAACTACTTATACACTCATAATAATTACAAAAAAAAAAAAAACAGAACAGCAGAAAATTCAACTCGTTGATAAATAATACAATGTGAATGAAACTTACTGATCGATGCAATTGTCGTTGCGTTCGTCGTGAGCGAAAAGCAGATCAATCATCTCTTGGTTCCCGGTATACAGTGCCAGGTGTATCGGAGTTGATCCACAGCGATCCTGGAC
The DNA here is from genome assembly GCA_035047105.1 of Galeopsomyia nigrocyanea. Taxonomy (NCBI): domain Eukaryota; kingdom Metazoa; phylum Arthropoda; class Insecta; order Hymenoptera; family Eulophidae; genus Galeopsomyia; species Galeopsomyia nigrocyanea. Next base: position 10,500 of record JAWWMK010052156.1, on the reverse strand, counting down.
GTAGACACTGGCACCGTTACGAAGAAGCAAAGCTGCAATCTCGTATCTGCCGAACAATACGGCAAAGTGGAGAGGACTGTAGCCGGCGTATTTCGACTGGCTTTGGAGATTGACCTGTAAGTAGATTAAAAATTTTAGTTTGTTGATTCGATAGTTTTGAAGAAAATTTGAAAATAGAATGAAAGAAAATTATTGCATAATAATATTTGTAAAAGACTGTTAGAATATATAGAATATAGAATAAAACTTTAAAAATCATATTTTAAATGAGATGATAACTTAAAATATAAAATTACACATGCAAAAACTCACCTGACAATCAATATCAGCAAATCCACGCTCGATGAACTCCCGCACGAGTGTAAGCGTCGATCTGGTACAAGCAATATGCAGAAAACTGAGTCCATCGTTGTTCTTCACATTGATGCCCGTCTCGTTGAAGTACTTAGCCAGCAGCATATCCACCACGCGATCCGTCGCCCCATTGACGAACGCCAGGTGCAGAGCTGTATCGCCTTGTGAATTTTTGTCGCTGACCCGGGCACCGAGTGCAATCAATCTCTCGACGACGCTCGACCATCCCATTCTCGCAACGGCCATGTGTAGCGGTGAAGTCGCGCTGCCTTGTTTGATCACACGACTGCCTTTTTCCAGCAGGAGATTGACGATTTTCTTGCGACCCATTCGCATCGCTTTGGTGAGTGCGTCGTAATCGGACCAGCCGTCGTCGGCGGCGCAAGACCATTTCTTGATGGGCAGGATGGCACGTAGCTGGTCGATGTCGTTGTTACGGACGGCGGCTGACAGGTTGTCGTGGATGAATGGTGGCATTGTTGGTTTTTGGTGGATTGATGGTGATTCAAAACTGTAAATAGAAGAAATGGTATTGTTAATGAAGAGTTACAAGCGATTGATTTTGAATTTATGCGTTGAAGTAATAATAGAATTTTATAATCTAGTAGACAAAATACTAAAAACACTGGAAATTTTTCACACAAAATGCCAAAAACGATTGAATTATGTGAAGCGATCACAAAATATTTAAAATTAAGATTTACTCGATTCAAAATTCTACGAAAAAAAAACCAATAAGATTGACGTTAATGAAAAATATTCAAGTCTGCGATGTAAAATTGCGCGTGAAATGAAAAATATGAAAATACAATTAAAATTTAGATTACATTTAAAACAAATTGTAATAAAAGCCGTAAAAAACGCTCATTTAAAAATAAAAGTCTAAAAAGTTGAAAAAGAAATAATTTTACAAGACTTAAAAACTTACTCAGAAATCCAAGAAGATTGCAACTCGGCGCACCAGCCAAAATCGGAGCAGATCACGCAGACAGCAGAGCAGAGTAACACCACCAAAGTATCCAAGATTGCAGTTCTATAGCAAACCAACAAAATTCAGAGCAGCAGCACACTAACACAAGCACAGAAGGCACAGAACTATCAAAGCGCACGAAGCAAACTGATGCTGTCCGTCCGTGGCGGCAGGGTATTTCAACCCTTAGCCGCTTGAACCTCCAGCCAATCGGATGCGACTCCGCCCTTCGCTGTTCCTTGCAACGGAGGAGGGAGAAAAGGAAGAGAGAGGAAAGCGCGTGCACCAGGGTCCCTCGAATTTCTGGTTTCCCCCGATAACTTTATGAGCCGCGCTTACTCTCGGCGCCGAAAGAAAAGCAAACTGTATCCGCATTTATGGGGCATCGTGAACTTTTAGATTTATTACTTGGGATTTCCCCAAAAGTTTTCCCCGAACTATTCGTGTTTTCAAGGGTGCTAAGCGTTTTCACTTTGTTTCTTTTTATTACTGCCGGTTCGGTGCTGTGCGTACTGACGATTTTACAAGGGTGGCACATTGTTTGTGAATTTTCTACGCTGTAAGAATTAAGAGCGACTTCAACTACATCTACATGTTTCTATCCGATTTTTCTTGTTTAATAATTTTTTTTTTCTACTTCGACACATCCGCTATTATTATAAATGAATTACTCTGAAAAATGAATATTTTCTAAATCGCGAATTACCGTTAATGTCTTCGTTATATCGTGAAAACAAATTATTTTTTTCTACTATAATTACGAAAATTAAAAAATGTAAGCTGTTTAAAATTAATTTGTCTTTTTCATATTAAATTTTAGAGTTTTTTTATCAATAATACTAGTATCAACTATGCAGTCGTCATACTTTCATTTTCGCACGTACTGAACATTTTTTATTTGTATTTTCAGCAAATATGAATACATGTACCGCGGTAGATAATATTTTTCAATTAACTGTGCAAAATGAGATTATACGGAGACTCTTAATTAATCAGTGAATAAATTACAATAAAAAAAATGTTCAATACGCAAATGGCAATAATAGCTCGTGCAAACAAAAATTTATCATTCAATCATCAAGACAGAAATACTAAATCACTTTGTATCAAATTTGCATGAAATTTGCAAAACAAGCCGTGCGTGTTAATTATTAGAACACAAACGCGTGGCGCTATTGTATAGGTATTATCAAAAGCCGTAATTGAAAAACGCATTTGCACAGTATAAAATTGAAAAATCATGCTCACGCGCGCATCTTATCAGTTACACACAGATATATACCTGTCTCACCTTATCTCCAAACGAACATCCATACGTACATCGCACTTGTAAATATATCAATTCGGTATTTATCATTTCACAACACACTGCGAGCGTCGCGACGATACAAGCCTCGACTCGTTAATTACAACAACAAAAATGGCAATCACCGTACAATTAGACGCGAAAAGTCAACGGAAAGAAGCAGCTAATTCGACTCAGCATCCTACGACTACGAAAGCGTGCGAATCGAAAGTGATAGCGATCGAGGATGAGAGAATAATAACGCGCGAAAAGGGAACGGATCTGAAGGCTTTCGAAGTGTTTCTCGGATCGTTGGATTCCACGCTGACCTGTTGGCTTTGGATTTTCATGATTATTTTTACCATTGGACTTGGTTATTACATCGTCGAAGCTTACTATTGCGAGGAGAGAGAACGAAGTAATCTGTGATTAGATAAGGACGAAAAAAAAATGTTATAACGTGTGTAGGTGTTGAACTTTCGTAATTTGAGTTACAAGTGCAGTACACGTGATTTGTGTAGCGAGACTTTTAGATGCAATTTATTGATGATCCTGTTTGTTGGGTCGAATTGAAAAAAATTATTTAATGTATTTAATTTGCCGATAGTGTATTATCATTTTATCTATAGTTTCGATACGATATTTGACTTGAAATTGTTAGCAATGAAAATAAATGAATTTTTATAACAATACTATTTTTATAAAAGCTTTGTGAAATTTATTGCATACGAATTCCTATATATCACGTATGTTGGATTAATTGAATAAAAAGCTTTGTTCGCTAAGACTGCTAAGCTCTGATGTGCATAAGTGGAAAACTACGCAATTTCAATGCCACAAAGATAAGAAAATTAAAATTTAATTTATTTATAGATTCATTATACTCAATATCTCATGCATAGAAATTGTTCTTTTTTAAAATCATATTAAAAATGTCACAAAATAAAAATTTAGACTAATTATTTGTAAACATCATGCATTACGTTGTCTAATTAATGCAAAAAGAATATTGTCATTCAAACTTTTTAATTTGAATATTTTTTAAAATAGTATAAATTTATCGGTTTTATGAATTGGAGTCATTTTGATAACTAGTTGAAATAAAAACATTGAGCTTTGTGAAAGAGGATGTATATAGAGAATAAACATTGATACCTTGATAATTTATTTTAATACTAACTTTTTATTGATCATAATTAATAGCAGAGCTGGATACAACATTTTACGGTTTATTGATCAAAGTACACACAATATTATTATTTTCTATTTTATATGCAGTATACAAACTGACAAATTTAAAACACTTATAGAAGTTTTAATAGTTTGAAATCTCGCAAAACTTAAATATTAATGACAATTAACATAATACTTATATGTAAATTGTCAAATCGCAGTCGAACATTCAAAGAATTTACATAGTATGCTATTTGTTAGATCGAATTGAAAATATTATTCGCATGGAAAACATTCTAATGTGTATAATTGAATGTCATCGAAAAATATAATGAAATTTTATCCTACAAACTTCTTAAAAATACTTGATAATATTTTGTTGGCTTCAAATTAATTAAAAAGTAAACCATCGCAAGAATATCTTTGAACACACATAATTAGATACATTCGCTGACATATAAGTATGATTAAATAACATATTCTTTTATAATCATATGAATGTAAAAATATTTTACAGCTTTCGAACCGCTCAGTTCATTTTGCTTCGCTTGATAATATAACTTATAATAGCATAAAAATGAAATAGTATTCAAGACAGCAAGTGCAAAAAAGACAAATAAAACTTAAAATTTTATATTCTTGAGCAATAGCTTATTACAACATATACATAATATATGTGAATAAGGCATGCCAAGAATTTATGCACTGTTCATCAAAAATAATTGACTATCATTTATACAAAATCTATAAAAACAGAGTCGATTAAAAAAATACTATACATTGAGACTGTGGTCGTAAATAAAAAATAATCTAATCAAAGTTAATCAATGTACAATCGATCGCGCATAATCTCTGCTATCACTTATCACGCGAAAAAAAAATCTAAGCCTGAGAAATCTGAAGTGCTTGATAATGTCGCACCAAGTCATGCTCTTGTACATGCACTACCTGTTGAGCGCAATTCAGATAATACGCTTCCGCCGGTTGCTGCTGCTGAACCACTGGACAAAGTGAGTGCAGCTTGCTCATTCGCATAGTAGAATTGTTCGATGAGGTAGCAAATTTCCCGAAGCTGTTGCTTAGCAGCGAGGTTGTGCGGTGTAAGCCCGTGAGTCGTCAAGCTCAAACATTGAGGTCCAGCACCGATGCAGAGAAGTCCACGAACCGTATCAACGCGGCCGTACTCGCAGGCGAAGTGTAAGGGTGTGTAACCTGCATTCGAAATGTGCGGGATGTCCTTAACCCGACCGTTCATCAGGGCTCTAAGCGATGTCGAAGAATCTTCCTCGGCGATGCTGATGTACTCCTCGACGACTCTTGGGTCACTGCCGGCACAGGCTGCCATAAAGTGCGACACTCCAAAACTGAAAAAAGTAATTAGTAATTTTAGTAGCTTGCTTGGAAAATTTTTATAGGCGGTTGCAATTTTGAAAACAAAATGTTTTTCTTTCGAGAAGTAAAATTGAAAAAAAAAGCCAAAAACAAAGACCATTTGGACAATTTAATAAATTAACAAATCGATTACTTACTCATTGACGTAGTTCTCGTTCTTGGAGTCGTAATAGCAAAGAATGTCGATCATCGTGGAGTCACGCTTCTCCAGAGCCAAGTGGAGAGGAGTCGTGCGATTGCGATCCTGGGCGTAGACGTCGGCTTCGTACTGGCACAACAATACGACAACCTCGTGCTTGCCCGCCTCCACGGCGAAGTGCAGTGGCGAGTAGCCAGCGTAGATCGAGTCAGAGAACGGTGAGACCTGTAAAAATTTTAGTATTTAGTATAATATTTATCGGGTAATAAAGAAAATATATTCGTTTGATTTTAATTATTTTTAATAATGTCAAGCATGTGATTCTTTTAAATATACCAATTGGTAGCAAAAAAAATCAAGTATAGAAAATTAAATCGATCACAAAAATTCGTTCGTTTAACGTGCCGAAAAAAGTTTAAAAAATGAAAAAAAACTAATCATTCTATATACTATAAAAAGACTCGAAAACTTACTCAGAAATTCAAGAACTTTAACAAAATTATTACAAATAATATTTTCAAAAAAGTTTATAAATTGTAAAAAAACTATATTGGTTTGAGAATTAACAATAAAAAAACACTTTACCTGAGAATAAATATCGGACATGCCAACATCGAAGAACTCCTTCACAGAGATGTAGTTGGCCCTGGTGCAAGCAATATGCATGAAGCCCAATCCATCCTTGTTACGAATGTCCACAGTAGACTCCTTGAGGTAATGATTCAGCAGCAAATTGACGACGCGATCGGATATATCATTGACGAAGGCAACGTGCAATGGAGTGTTGCCGTCAGAGTTGACGTCGGTCACGCGAGCCTTCAGCTTCAGCATCTTCTCGACGATGCTGCACCAGCCTAGTTTTCCCGCAGCCAAGTGCAGAGGAGTGTTGACGTTGACGCTCGGATGACGTGGTCTGTTCACACGGCACCTCTTGTTCAGGAGATAATTCACGATGCCTTTGCGGTTTAATCGGAGGGCTCGCATCAGCAACTCGTAGTCGTAGTACTTGTCGTCCTGAGGTAGACCTTTGGTGTCGAGGATCTCCTTGAAGCTTCTCACGTCGTTGCGACGTAACTCCTCCAACAGCGTTTGATAAGTTGAGCTAGCCATCATCGTTGTTGGTTGATTAGAACTGTAATTAGAGAAATGTGAATTAAAAATCTATTTTTTTTATTATACGTTATTTTATAATTTTTCTACGCAAAAAAAATTGCACAGTAAAAATATTGAAACGAAATTACTCAAATTCTTTTAACAAATTCGAAGAGTATTTTAGCAGTATAAGTATGAGGAGACGTTAAATAACTTACATGATACAAAAACAGTAAAGCAGCAAACGATGATGCAACAACAAAAGTAAAGCACACTGTTACTATATGAAAAAAGTGTAAGACTCAAAGCGTAATAGAAGCTGGAGGTAAACTTCGAAAATGTAAGTGCAACGGAAAAAAACTAAACGAAATGAAGGCTCCGTCTGGCGATGCGAACTGTACGACAGCGAACAGCAAAATGCAAGGGCGAAGGGTCGACGCGAGCCTTAAGTCACCTTAAGTGCCCTTAGCGGTGGAGTACCTTGACTCCGCCCTTTAGAGAAGCATTGGAAAGAGAGAGTGCCGCGCGCGTACCGCCCCTTCTTTTTTCCAGACTTTCCAATTCCCTGTCGCGGAGGTTGTCGATCTTATCATAATTTTATGATACTCTTTCACAAGTTTCTTTTATAAAGTATCGAATGATGAACGCACGTGCATTTTTTTTTCAATTTAAAATCGAATAGAAAATGGATTTTTCGTATTTCATAATTAGAAAATTGTTCAAATGTCGAAGCAAAAATAAAATAGTTTTCAGAATTTTTCTTTTTCACGACGGTAATAAACAAAGCCAATATATCATTGATAGTTATTTCAATGTAATTGAAAAGATATTAGAATCTCCAAAATTCATGTTTTTCAATTTTCAAAAATTGATTTAATTTTATTCTACAGCTACAATCATTTTCATGTTTAAACTTTGATTGCTGTTTGAAAATAAATACTAAGTTGCAACGTTGCGTACGTACTAGTTTATCAATTAGAAAAATATAATTATTTGGATTACGTTAAGACAAACAATACGTTTAATTATTTTTTTCAAACTTAAAGCCCTTTGTAAATAGAGTATAAAATAACTTTTTAATGTATAACAATATTCGAATATTAATTACAGATTGTTCATGAAAATAAATCATTGAATTTTAAGTAGAGCATTACGATGAGCAATACTATGTTGTATACTTTGACAAACACATACACAAGTATTAAAAAATACTTATTAAAATTACTTCTAAACTGAAATAAACTTTTTTTTGTAACTTACAAAAATATCAGGCGCAATGGAATAAAAAAAGTCTGCTCTCACGTTGATTATTCATGTCGCAGGTTCATTACAGGTACAACTCTCTTGCAGCAAGTTGCATATATTTTCGTGGCCTTGCTGTCGAGCAATCTCGAGTGGCGTTAATCCTTCGTCATTCTCCCAGCAACATTCAGCTCCAGATTGCAAAAGCAATTGAACAAAATTATAACGTCCGAATCTTGCTGCAAAATGTAGAGGAGTGTTGTCATCGTTGTCACATTCGTTTGCCAATTCAGTGAGGAGGTTTTGGGAAAATCGTACACCAACATTATCGCTGACACAACAAGCAGCCATGAAAAGCGAACGGCCTTTGCTGAAAGGGAATGATTATTGCAATGAAGTCTTAATAAAAATTAATAAGCATTCTAAATAGCTATTAAGCGAATTTTGATTAGACTACATTTTTATACAGAAATATGAGCTAATTACAGCTGCAAATATACTTACTTATCAAATATATTATTTGCTCCTGTTATAAAATGATAAGTGAACAGTGTATCAAGAGTCTCTGTATTTCGTATTCTAAGAGAGTTATCCAATGCACAAATAATTGGGGTTGAACCATTTGCATCTTGAATGTTAAGATTTGCACCACGCTCTAGGAGAAGTTTCATAATCTCAATATAACCAAATTCAGTTGCCCAATGAAGCGGTGTAGAGCCTGGTCTGAATCTTTCGTACATTGATACCTTGAACATAGTGGAAAATTAATACATTGAGCTTCAAGATATAGTTTGATTCTTTTAATATTTTTAATGAATTAATATCAAATAATCAAGCGAAGAGTAATGCTTGCAAGTTGAATTAAAAAGAATATTTTTCTTTCAATGTTAATAAAACTGAAAGTCTGCTTTGAAAGTAAAGTAAATATGTTACAAAGTACACCAAATAAAAAAAAGTAATTTTGTAAAATATAAACTTTCTCTACGTTCAATAAAAATTCTTATATTTCATAATGACATACCAAAATACACGCAAAATGTATTTGAAATATTGTTATCAAGTTTACCTGGCAATCTATATCTTCAGGATTGTACTCTAAGCATGTTTTCACAAATTCAACATCAATGGTACAGGCAATATGCAAGAAACTTATTCCATCCTGGTTCTTGACATTGACTGTAGTTTCTTGCAGGTGTTTTTTCAGTAAAACATGATACAACTCGAGTGGAATACTACTATCATTAATCAAGTGTACTACATTGTCACCTTGTTGATTGGGATCACTTACACGAGCTCCCAGTTCTAGACACCGTTTAATCAATTCCCACCATTCTTTCTGAACAATCATATGCAGCGGAGTATCAATGTAGCCAGGTCTCATTATCCTACATCCTTTGTTCAGCAAGATTTCAGTCATCTCATAGCGGTCAAGATTAATAGCAGCAATGAGAAGCTGGTAATCAGACCATGGCGGTAGACTTGACCACCCCAGATCATCAAATTCCAATTCGAAACTTTGAAGGTCGTCATCAATGAGAAATTTTCTGATCTCTTCATAATTGAATCTTGACGATATTGGGTCCATGCTTGAGAATGACAACTGAAAAAAATTAGTTTTTTTTCTATTATTTAAAAGAATCTGCAAGATTCCATTAGTACTTTTAGTCAAATTAGTAAACTTCTACTATATAATTAATTCGAGAAAAAAATAAATGAAGAAATGGCGATTTGTAACTTACATGTTTTTGATTATGTCAAGAATGATTTTTAATTTTATAATGACTGCGACTGCGTAACAGTTCTCTTTCCGAAACTTTGCAACGTTTACAAACGGACGGATTGAAACTCAAAAGTTGAAAAGACTATTTTAAAATACCAAGATTAAATACAAGCGAATTAACGGCATGTATTTATAACAGCGCCGGGCTCTCAAAGATTTTGAGGTTAATTAATAATCGATCAACGCCATTGCGTAAAACGATAAATCGATTTTACGGCGCGTTATACGAAATCATGATACTTAAAAAAGCCTGCAACACAAATTCCATTTTTTTATAATATTTGTATGAATCAATACTTTAAACAAATTTTAATAAAAGGCAATATAAGTAATATTATATATAATGTCACTGTGTTCAAACATTTGTTTTCCTTACTCTCACATCTTAATTCAATAAATTGTTTAAATTAACGTTTCAACAGTTATAGTGACCCGGAAACTATATTTTAGAAAAGTTGTGATTGCTATTTCAACGAAATTATCAAAATTTACGCGAAAGCGAATTATCGTTCTCTTAAAAATTCCTTTATAGACTTTTCCATATTCACATGAAGCTCTCTTATTATGATATTATTTATGCGTATTATTTGTGCGTCATTTTCGAATGATAATTGCGTATATACAAGTAAAGTGTGACTATATCAAATATAATTATATCGCATTCAAAAATATATCTGAGTGTAATTATGCATAACTTACAAAAATATACATTCGCTACTTTTTATTCGTCATTAAACAATTAAACAATTGACAAAAATGAAAAAATTGTTTTCGTTGCGCAGATACATAAAAACCATCAACATCATTCTACGATTCAGGTAGCATCCGCCCTTAATTACGGTCAGTATATCGTCTTTCGGATGCAATGCAGGGCGGGAAGGGCAATAAAACTTTCTCGAGGCGCACGCGAGGAGGGGCAGCGTTTTCATTTGGGGCCAGGCATTTGGGGGAAATCGAAAATTCATGTCACCGTCCTGTTCGGATTAACGAAAAAAGGCCGCGTGCTTTTCTCTTTTTGTCTGTCACGCGCGCGGGCAGAGTATTTGTATATATATTATGAGAGTGTATATATA